>JAYMTT010000001.1:0-128263 GCA_036898025.1 Hypseocharis bilobata
TGAATATCAATGTGGACGCGAACCAAGCACAAAGTTCAGTGATTTCGAAGAGATATTCTATATAAGAGATTTCTAATGCATATTTTGATAGTAATTCGAAGAAGAATTGATGAAAGATGAAAGAAGGAAATCATCCTGTTCAGTCTTTCCTGAATCGTCAAAGTCGGAAACTATCGATGCGTGCCAGCTAAGGTAGGACTGACTTCTTGGACTTGCTTGCTTTATCTGGTCTACAGAATTGGATGCTTTTCCTTTACTGGTGCCTTTGTATCCCTCATGAAACCTAAGGGAAATTGCTAAGAAATACCTTTAGCGAGACTCATAAATACCTTTATCAAGGGATTATTTAATCCATTGAATATAAAAGTACACTTGAATTTCTAATAAGAAAATTGGAAAACCACTCATTCTACAAGAAAGCTAAAGCAAGGTTTTTCCTTCCCATAGGCGAGTTGCAAACTTTTCCAATGTCAATTCGTCTACTGAAACGAAGGAAATCTAGTTGGCTGTAGTTGTACGCCTGCAGTTACTCCTTAACAGTCATCCCTCAGGAATGATTATACCAATAGTCTATTCTCAGACTGTAACAAGAGTATCTTTTTCCGTTCCAATCATCTATGGATTCATTTCATTCAGAACCTAAATCCAGCAAGCAATCCCGCTCTCATTCTTCCAATCAAAGTAACTAGGGTAAACCCTATTCATGAACCAGTCATGCCACACTGCTAAGGAGCTTGTTTTAGGCCGTATAGTGACTTTCTCAGCTTGTAGACCTTCCTTTCATTTCAGGAGTGACGAATCCTTCAGGCTGCTCCATATACATCTCTTCTTCCAAACCTTGCTAAACGGCGCCTGAGATGTCAGATTTTTTAAGGATAGCAGCCAAGGAAGGCAATTAAGAGCCGTATGGAAGTGATCGAAACCTTCTGTCTGCTTGAAGCCTTTTTCTACTAATCTGGCCTTAGACTTGTCCAGTGATCCATCAGCTTGAATTTTATCCGATCTACTTGCAACCAAAAGGTTGGCATCCTGGTGGTACGTCTACCTTTACCGGGTGTTATTGGACATAATCTAGTGCAATTCATTTTCAATTGCTTCTTGGCTATCGCCCAAGTCATACTTCGTCCCCAAAATCTGAGAGGTAAACTTGCCTGAAAGCGGAGCGCCCGAGCTACTTCCAAGAAGTGCCTGTGTTTCCGTTCCACTCTCCCATTCTGTTGTGGTGTGTCAGTGCAACTCGTTTGATACTCAATCCCATGATCGCTATAGTAGGTCAGCAACTCACCATGGCCGAACTCTTTCCCATTATCTGTTCTCACAACTTTGACCAGTGAATTGAATTGATTACGTGCCCACTGAAGGAGGTGCAATAAGTAGATGCGTGCTTCTGATTTAAACCTCATAAAATAAAGCCAAGTAGCTCTGCTATGATCATCAACAATAGTGAAAAAATAATGTGCTACTGACAAAGATGCAGTATGGTAAGGTCCCCAAATATCAAAATGTATGAATTCAAAAATGCAACTTGCTTTATTCAAACTAAGAGGAAAGGGTAAACGTGTCTGTTTTGCCCTAGAGCACACATCACAAATTTCATTCTTGCTTTTAAACGACAAATTCTGAATAAAAGAGAAAGGGTTGACTGGCATATGCTCCATTCTTTGATGCCACACACGAGCATTATCCGTACTGCCTGCCATCAATGCCTTGCCCTCTCTTGTCGGCTCTAAGTAGTATAATCCATTGCGCATTCTACCCATCCCAATCGGCCTCCTCGTAGGTCAGTCCTGTATAAGACAAAGATCAGGCCAAAAAGTGAGAACAGAGTGCAAATCCCTTGTCAGCTTGCTCACAGATAACAGATTTCAATGTCAATTTGGAATGCCAAGAACATGATCCAATGTGAATTCTTTGTTTAAGTGCACTTGGCCCAAAGCCTGGGCTTGAATGGACTGCCCATTTGGGATTTGTACTTCAGGGAGATTGGGCCTGGGCCTTGCACCAACCAAGCAGCCCAAGTCTTTTGTGATGTGGTCTGTTGCACCACTATCAATTATCCACGTGTCCCCAACCTTCACAGTCGGCTCTTCTTTCTTACCAGCGTGATTGTGGGCTAAATTGACTGCCGATGTCGACGCACTCCCACCTGCCGACCTCCGGTCTCTCCCGCAGGACCTTTGCTCCCGATTCCGAGTGCTGCCAGTACCTGCAAGAACTGATGTTGTTGTTGCGGTGTGATTCCAGTCAGACCAGCGGAAGCTTCATCGCCTGATTCTGTAGCAGCGGCCAACGCGCTGCGATTTCCGGCGCCGCGTCCTGAATTTCCGGCGCGATTTCCCCGATTTTGTTGCCGCCGATTGGGATTTGGAGGTCGGCGCTCCCTCGGGATACCCGACCAGCTCATAGCATTCTTCTTTGGTATGCCCCGGTTTATCACAGTGAGTACATCGGAAGCCTCTCTCTGCCGCGAATACGATTCCCTTCAGGCTTATTCTGTCCAGCAGCGAGTGAATTTCTTCTGGAATTTTCCACGTTATTTGTCAGAAGAGCAGCTCCCTCCACATTCGGCAACCGTCCAGCAAACACAATCTTCTTTCTTCTTGACCAGCTATGGCATATGCTCGCCCAAGTGATGGCAGAGGTTCCTGGCTCCAAATTTGGGAGCGCACCGTACTGAATGATTCATCAAGCCCCATCAGAAAATCAAAGACTTTCTCCTCCTCAATCCTTTCTTGGATTTCTTTCGTCACGTCACAGGTACACCCATGAAAAGTGAAACTGGGAAGCGGTTTGAAGGTTTGAACCTCATTCCATAAACTCTTCCATTTTCCATAGTAGGAAGAGATTGAAGCCTTTTCTTGTTCTAAGAGCGCAATTGCACGCCTCAGTTGGTAGACCCTAGGCCCACTCCCTGCGTGAAACCTTCCCTAAGGTCTTCCCAGATTTCATAAGCAGTCTCGGTGTGGGACTCTTCATCCTGCAACTCTCTGCACAGCGCATTCATTAACCATCCTCTGACTGCGATTTTACAGTGTTCCCCTTTCCATGATATAAGAAAGAGAGGAGGCTTTTTCCTTTGTGGAAAATGAGCTACGGCCTTCTCATATAACTTCCATAGCTTCTTTTTTCCCTGACGTTACTTTTCGGCTTTGGGACATGACTGTTTTCTTTTCTTTTGGTGAGATTAGTTGTACTTCATTTCTTTTTTTACTTCTTTCCGGGCGGGTCGGGTTGAAAGTGAAAGTCGCCAAAAACAGGCGGAATGCTCTCGAACTTTTTTTACAACCTTCATACATAATGCTTCGATCACTTTTTTGAAACGGGAGTTTGCATCCAATAATCTAGAACTATACTTAGTTGCAAGCTATGGGGATTGGAACGGATTCACTCTAACTATATCTCTCCTTGCTATTCCGTTGACTTCCATTCATTTGATCGATAAATAATACTCCTTTAACTTAGTTCGCCCCAGACGGTATAGGATCTCTAATTTATCCTATATTCGACCATGCCTGTCTGCCTGTGACTCTCCAAATGGATTGTGATTTCTATATCACCCCTTCCCGCGCACCCAGAAAGGCCTAAAAGTATACGATAGGCTAAGGCTACTTTACTAAGAAACTAACAATGGCAATGGATAAATCTACCAACAAATAAAGAAAGTAAAGGAAAAGGAAGCCACCTCGCATGGATCACACCAAAGAGAAAGCTAAGCAGCCAACGCGTGGAGGAAAGGAAAAGTGAAAGAAATAGAAAGGAAAGATTGACCCTTGTATAGGGCACATTGACTTAGGGTCTTTGGTTGAATGTAGCCGACTACGGCTCCCAACCTAGCTAGCCGTCTATTTCTCCCTCTTTCTAGTTATATAAAGAAACTAGAGGCAAATACTTGTTTGTAAGACATTATCGGTTTAGGATTTCTTTCGTCATGGGTTAGAGGCTAGCTCGTAGTACCTCTATAGTACGGAATGAAATGGCAACTAACCCAGCCCGCTGTCGCCTCCCTTTGTTTGCCAACATATTCCTCTTTATCTTCGTCTTAAGAATCATAGTTCTTACTAGTTACTTACATTTTCTTTCTATCTATGGCCGATTTGTCTGAAGAAAAGCCCTCCTATTGTACGAGGTGAACTTAATCTTTGATGCCGGGCCAAGGGCTCTTTGCTCTGACTGGCTGATTTTCTTGGTTCTGTTCTCGGGCTCATTCCAGTTCACACAAGGTCTTAATGAGTGGGCATGCTGCTTTCATTTTTCTTTCCCTATCTGTGATGAAAGTCTCTTAGTTCTGCTCCAGTCTTGGTAATTTCACCTTCTTTGTCCAGATCCTCCAACCTTGAGTCGTATATATAACTCTCAGGCGCCCCTAATACTCTAATCATTAATGTCCGATCTTCTTATAGGATAACAAAGAGGCCTTTCATCCTATTCATTAGGACTATTCCTATCGAAAAAGAAACTATAGGAAGGGGATCAGCCCCGTCCCTCACTGCCTTCTATATTAGTTCTCAAAGTTGAACTATGAATATTTGGATTTGTCCATCAGTAATAGAGATTGTCATGACAACGTGTAAAACAATCCAAAATCGAAGTCTTGGTTGGAAAATAAAGCCAACACTTTCAGTGCCTTTTTTTGGTATAATAAGTGCTCATAGGGCTTATTTGAGAACCCAACACTAATAGGAAGGCAGCCCCGGCGGGAGGTCTTGATTGATTGAGATGAAATGAAAGTCTCAGATTGAAATTCCTTTCGTATAGCTGCCCCGTCTTAATGTACGGGTGGAAAGAGATGAGACCATCTTCCATCTATAGTGCCTCCGAAAACTAATAGGATAGAAAAGTGGTCTTAGGGTCGAGATGTCAAACCTATCTTTAATATTTGCTCTTTGGATCGACAGAAAAAGAGAACAAGTTCGCCTTTCACCGCGATTTTGGGTAGCAATGGATTTCACTAAGGTGACAAACTATACTGAGTTGATAGACCCACGGAGCGAATAGAATGAGCGGAAGTCGATAGACAATTGAAGCTGGGTCAAAAATCAGACAAATTCACTCACTTTTACAGCTATATAAAGAGAAAAAAGTCAGAATTGACATCGAGTCGCTTAGCTAAATCTGTTTTTGTCACTTTTTCATATAGGTGGACTAGGCAAAATGTCCAATCTGAATCTCGCTCACTAGTGAAAATCGTGAAGCTAACTTTCCACTATAGTAGAGAAGGCGCGAACAAGTGGAGCGGGGTGTAAATCCAAGTTGTTGAGTGTAGCGGACCTAAAACTCTTTTATTCTAGTCACAACTTCGTTGTCTTGCTTCTGATAGGTGGGAGTGAAAGCCTAATTGTTGAGTGAATCACGAGTACCGATTGATCTTTAGAAAGCGATTGGTGATCGACTCTAACGTAAAGGATTACCATTGATGATCTCAGGGGAGATGTTTTAAACATCATCTTCGGCCATTGCCTTTTTTCCTACACTTAGTTCGAGCCACTACCACTAGGTCACTTGCGGTCAGCTTTGATTCTTTCCACATCCACGCCTGTTCTGCGACCCGGACCACCCAATCTGGAATTCTACCTATAAATGGAAGCTTACTTTGAAAGCATTTGCTTCACTTTTCATGCTAAAGGTCAACCTTGGCGAAGGAAATGGTCAGATCCTGCCATCGGTAGACGCATTCTTGAAATGCCAGGTAAGGGACAAGTTAGGTATTGAATAGGTTCTCTAAGCCCTAGTGGAAGGGAGTACAAGGATCCTCTTGTCTTGGTAGAAGAATGACCTAGCTAGGTCTTGCGGGCAGATAAGTAGAGAGTACGCACCTAGAAGAAAGAATGCATAAAGAAAGAAATTAATAATAGGAATTTACGGACTAGTCCTATCCCTTCTCGTAATCAATAAAAACTTGGATTGAAAGAATGGAAAGGAGTTGTATACCCTTTTTGACTAAAGAGAGAGCACTATTTCATCCAAATTGACGGGGATCGGGGATCTTGCTATGTCTCTTAGCTACTGAGCCAGGGGAATGAAAGAACATTCTAGTTAGGAGACATATAATATTGGTGTAAGCATGGGAGTTCTCTTTGTAGTCCCCGTCAAATTCGATTATAGAAGAACCGTACCTCAAATGGGGTCCTTTCGGGCTCATCCAATATAGCCAAAAGCTGCTTTTCAATTTCCTTTTTTGATTCTTTGAAGGAATGACAGACACGCTTTTTCTCGAAATGGTATAATAATATGCACTTCAAAGGTGCAGTCGGAAAAGCTTCATCCAAATACCTATCTCTTGGAGGGGATTTACCTGGATATAGAAATGGAAGAGTAGGTTGACAAGTTGATTGAACCAAAGCCCCTCCTCCCTATCGCTTTTTAAAGAATCAAAGTTGTTCGCCCAAGCGCAACTAGTGAGTCAACTGGTGAATTCCTAGGTGGGTTCCTATGGTTCCAATTCGATGCAGGATTCCACTTTCATTTGAATCCTTATTCCCTTTACAATTACCTAAAAATAGCTCCAATCAATATCAGTTGGTAAATTTACGTAGTAATAGTAGTGGGTCCAATCAATCGGTAACATAAAGAAGGTTCAACCAGCCAAAAATGCTATTGGATTAGTGACCGGGAAATACTAGATTTACTGATTGATTTAGTAGCTGTGCAAAGGAATTAATGCCTTACACTCCAACATCGACCAAGCCTAATCGGATAAGGCCTACGCTCCTAACTCTCATTCACCGCTCTATACCGAAACAGAGAAGACTTTCTTATTCTATTTATACAATTGACTACTACTTCTCATTAAGAAGAAATCAAAAGGCTAGGCAGAGCTTTCAACATTCGCTATGATACGCGCTACGCGGCTTCCATCATTCAATACACACGGAGAGGAAAGGAAAAGAGAAGAGGGAAAGACCCATACTATAATCAAATAAGGAGAAAGTCTTTCAGCCACTACCCCGGAAGCTCCATGTATGAGCGCTAGAGATATCGGTAGTCTCAAATCCGTCCCTTACCCTACTTCCGAACCCTGCTCGATGGAAAGCATTCCCCCCCCACTTCCGATTGCTGGAATGAGTGCAGCATTTGAAGCCTCCTTAGTCTTCTATTATGGGTGATCGGCCAGGTTAGAGAATAAAAAGGAAGAGCAAGGTGTCTATCCGTGCCGTGTATTCATTCCTATCCGAGAACTGCTTCACCGGGAACGTATGGCAAGAGTAGTCTTTGGCGGTCGTGGGGAACTGCCTTGGAATTGGTAATTATTTAAGATTCCGATCAAGAAGAATAGTGCTTCCCTCTAAGCGGAGTTCCCTAAAGATGCTGAATCTGAATGCAATAATATATATCATCAGACGGTCGGAAATCCTCTTTTTATGTCAAATATCGGCCAATGACTTTGATCTTCGGTACCTAGCCTTCAGCCTTTTCAGTGAGTGCCCATCGGAGGTATTCCGTGAGCGAAGGAGCTACTATCGGTAGAATCTAATAGAGTCTATAGAGCCCACTTTTCTTATCATCTCAACATGTGGTCCTCTCTTACTAACTGATCCCATAAGGCCATTTACTCCTGCCCCGTCCCGTTTAGCTTGCTTCTGAAGCTCTGTTTTGATATGTGCTAATCAACCTTATATGAAAACCATTTCTTAGGACTGGAAGAAGAGAAAATAGAGTACTATATATATTATTATCTGATTCTAAGGCTCAACATTGAAGTAGGATATTGCCATACACGGCTTCGAAGCGAACCCTTCCTTTCTTTGTTGATAGACTCTTGGAGAGTTAGCTTATTTGGAAATGCTTACTTTCTACTATCTATGTAATTATGTTCTTTTCTCGGTCCGTGCCTTGTTACGGTCGAGCATCAAGTCAAGGCGATGCGATCGCTGATTCTAGCAGTCCCTAGTATAGAACCTAGCCATTCGGACCGATGGGACCTTTTAATAAGAGCAATGCCTATATACAATATAATAATCACAAATATGGGGATTTAGTTACACAAGGCAATCTTTCTTTTTATTATTTCCTAATCGCAAGCTATTCAATCTATCACTCCTTCTTTGTGATCAGAATTGGGAAGATAGTAGACCCTTCTATTTTTCAATTGGGATAGAGTCAGCCGACTTATTCTATCTACAATTACTTCAGCGGGGGAGGTAAGCTACGGAAGTGACTCCTAGACGCTTTCTTCATGGATCTTGGATCGTGCACCGCCGAAACTTAGAATTAACCACCGAAGTTGGATCTTCCACCACATCTAGTGAATTTAGTAGTTTAGTTCATGTTTGGTGCTTTCTTTCTCTCCCTTAGTGGTCATTTGGCCCAGCTTTCGCGAATCCTTTTAGATTGTTGGGTGTAATCGTTGAGCAAAATGGAAAATTTAGTAAATCAAATTGATTATAGATATATATATTTTCTATTAGCTTAGTCAACTCCTAACAACAGGCATCCCTCTATAAATAGCTTACTCACTCTATAATATGAATCATCAATCATGCCTAACCACAATAGGCCCTCAAACTGGTATGCAATATACCACCCTTCTACTTCCATTCAACAACCAATTTGCTTTGAAAAAGTATCTGCAAACTGCCCCTTCATACAATATCAAGCTACCCACACTATTATTTACTGAGTGAATAGACTAGGCTATACATCTTTTTCACCCTCCCATTACCTTATTATTACTTAGCTCCCTACTAACATTAAGGAATAGACTCCGTCTCCAATTGAATTGCCTATGTATCTATCTTATTCTGACTTGACTACTAACTCTATAGAAGGAATTGCTACTCAGGTTAACTCTACCCTGGGAATGAAATCCAGATTGGGGAGAACTTACCCATTTAGGTGTACTTACCTGGATCTTAGTTTCTAAACTCTGGTGCTAGGTTTAGAGCGGGTAGCAGGTAATAATATATATATATATAAAGATTTTCATTCTATGGATCCACTGATTGGTGCGGTTCTAGAGGATCGATACCTATGGGATAGCGGAAAGCTGGCTCAGAGTCCGATTTCTCTTAATCAAAGGTTTGACTTACTGAAAAAGAGCTAGCCATATATTCTAACAGTGAAAGAAAACAGCCTTAAAGTGAGTTTTAGCGTAAAGATACCGATACAGATTTTATAGGGCTAGATAGACCTAGGGTAGAGGAACAGCCTATAACCTCTGTCAGTTGCTTGACCGGGATCTTAGTTCTCACATTATCTTGAGAAATCATTTATGTAGAGTCAATTCTATGCCCAGGATTAGAGAAAGAGAGTACGAAGTAGAGCTCTATCTGACTTTCAGAAACGTAGTCAATCAGTTCTGTTCTAATTGGGAAGGAAGACTAGAAGTATACTCTTTGACCATCCGTAGCTGGGCGAATCAGATAGGCTTTCTCTCGGAAAGGGAACTTAGATAGAAGTAAGGGAAAGCACGTACTTAGTTGAACACTCTGGTTATGTAAGGTAAGGTCAATGTCTTTTGTAAGGGAAATTGACTTAGTCGTAATCGAATAAATAGAAAGAGAAATATGCAGGTAAGGGTAGAGAGCATTTCCAAATGAAGGGATGAAAGCCTCTATTTATTTTGTAAAGTACCTAGCTGATGTTGAAAGATATAAGGCGAGAAAGGATAGCTTGGTTAGCAAAGCTTTCATAGGCCCAGAAAAAGAGACTGTGCCATAACTGGAGCATCGGCTTTAGCTAGAGAGAGAAGATGAGCCGGGAAGAAGAACTTATTTGACACAATATGGCAACTTAGTTCTACCAAATGACGAAAACCCCTACCTACTACTTTCTAAAAGAAAGAAGTTCTTTCTAGTCGATTGGTCAATTCATAGCCCTTTCTATGAAAGATCTGGATTTTTAGGCTATGAAAGACCCATGTATAAACCCTACCCTTATGATTATACCAAATGAGACAAGATTGAGGACTTTTGACACGAAGACGGGATTGGATATTGAGCCAGGACCCGGCATGACCAGGAGTGGAGAACGAAAGGTGTAGAGGAAGGTCTGTGACTATTCCTCCTAAGTCAACCAGAATCCTTCTATTGATTGATTATATTTCTATCTCCAGCAGTGTAGCAGCCGAGAGTAAGAAGTAATTTTCTCAAAGTCAGTATGGTACGAAGAAAAAGATTAGAACCGTCAATCTGAAGCCTAAGTCACTTAGGAAGCAGAGTCCATTGACTAAGCCGATTCCTTCCTTTTATTACGCTTTATTCTTACGAATCACAGAAATCAGTGCATTCCTACCCCTACTTTCAGTCTCTCTTTCGGCACCCATCCAATCCTTCTTTCCGATCGATCAATGGCAGAAAGTTTCTATATAGCCTTTGGTCTATCAAGCCTGGTGTAGCTGAGTGCTTCTGACTTTCCCCTTCAGGGCATCCTTTGCTTTGTTGTTTTACAGAGAGGCTTTTGCTTTTATCCTCCCCATCTGGCCCAGTTTCTTAGGTGTAGGCTGTACCATTTTCTATCCTAATTGGATTCCATACTATAACTGCTTTACCCTTGAACTAAGCTCTTAAGTAACCTCGCTCTAGGAATAAGAGGGTATGACTACCTATGTAATATGAAATCACTATAAATAGCCTGGTTGAGCCAATATATACCTAGAAGGTTGAGTTTATGAAGACTCTGGTATTCGCTTGCTTTCATAGAAGAAGGTTGGATGACGGTCAGAATCTTTCTTTGTTCATTTCATCTTTCCCGAAGTCTAAATATTCACCATTTCCACGTGCCAGCTGAAAGAGGAAGGTGCTGAAGGAGGTCAATATAGGAGTAGTGACCCAGTAGCTCTTCTCCTCTACCTCATTCACACGAGAATTAGACTGACCACACTAAGACCTTCATTCACTCAACTACCGCACCGTGGGGAGCTAATTCCCTATCATTTGTTTGCTTCATCGTTCCAGCTGTTGGTAGAGTGAATCCTTTAATGTAAATCAGGAGAAAATAACTTGGCTATTCCTTCTTTCTGACCTGAGTCATCACATCCACCTAACGGCACCTTGCTATACCGAGCCGTACCGTAACAAGCCATACCGTACGGGGGTTGAGTCCTCTCTAATATCAGAAAAGGGGATGGTGGGCAGCTACTAAACTCCTAAAGCTGTCCAAAGGATCTAAGGGCTATTGGCCGGTCTAACCTACTATATATCATACATACCCTATATATAGAAGACATATATCCATGATACCATACGTATAGTTCCGAATAAGGTGTGTAATTAGGTGCTATGATGGGCTTGATACATTAAGGTAGTAAAACGAAGGTTTTTGCATTTTTGACTGTCTGTTTCCATTACTCTATCTCTTCCATTCGCACGTATTTACCGCCTCTTTTTTTTAGGATTTTCTTTGAAAGTAGGATTCTTTCCCTGGTGGTTGAAAGGGCTATGTGTCTGCTATAAAAGTCAATATGTGACAACGAGATTTTTTTTTCATTCTTTGGACGAGAAGCTTATTAGTAAATCACCGTAACTCGCTTGGAAGCTACTCAATATGCTTTTTCTAGTTAATATACTCCTTTCTTTACGGGGGATGGAAAAGCAATAGAAAACGAAAAGTGAGGGATGGATATGCTACTGGTGCAAACCAAGAATATAGCACTTCCTCACCTTGCTGCTGAACAGGGTCATTCTCTTTTAGGTCGGCCAAACAAACCCTGTGTGGGAATCAGGGATAGGTACTTCTTTTTACTTATCAAAGTCTGCTCGAAGAGCTCATTCCGCTCTTGAGCGAAGAGGTTTGTAGTAAAATAGATCTTCGTGTCCCATAAAAGCAGCATTTACAATGATTCGTATCGCATCCAATCGAAGGTTTCATTCTTCTTTTCCTGGCCTGAACTGCTAGCAGCGAACTCTCTTATTACGCATCTATCCATGTAACGGTAATATATCTTATCCCTTGATTGAAATAAAGAAGGGCGACTGGCTGATCCACATCCGGGAATGAGAATAATCTCGGAGATAGGCCAACGCAGAAGAGGCACGGTAAGTGATCACCTAGTTCCTAATCACCACCTTTCTTTCTAGTCCCTACTTATTGCCAGTCCCGAGAAAGTAGCTTTCAGACTAGCTAGCAAGCGGAAAGGATAAGGAGCTAAATAGATCAATAAAAGTCAAATCAGTTTATTATAGCTTCCCTTACAAGCTCCTGTCCTAGTCTAGGCCCATCTAAATTCAAAGTTTCGAAATTGATTGTTATCTGATTCTAAACTATGGGGCTCTAGTCTGAAGCCTATCGGCTTTTAAGAGGCAGCGACGTAGGGATACTCTTTCATAGCTGGTAGCTAGCCTCCCCCTACCCCCTCCTTGTCTCGGGTAGGCTGGCTATAGGTTCGGGCGCTTAGCCTTCTTTCAGCTATAGTAGGATATAACTCTGTCTGGGATGTCCTGGATATATAAATACTTGTACCTTAGTACAATCAACCTGTCTCGATAGCGAAGGATCCTTACAAATCTCAACCTTCGCCTTAACCGATTTACTAGGCTATACTCTTATGTATTGGGAGTTTATTGGTTTACTCACTCGGTAAGACTGACGGTTGCCCTTCATCCCTATTGAACTTAGAGGCTTCACTTCTGCGAACCCTAGTATACCTGGGGATGATCCTTAGCCGATGTTCCCAAATGAATCGGGTAATTACTTTTCTTGGGTAGGTAGTATGTCAGATGTTAACTTGGGAATATTACAACTATTATACCCGACCCCATATACTATACTGGGAGATCTGACTTTTTTTATATAGTAAATGCCTTTTGTAGGAAATGCTAAGAGAATGTCAAACATATATTCATTCTCTTAGGAAATGGGATAGAGGAAATATTCGATTAGTCCTTTCTATGTAATGGGGGTATCCTTCAATGAAATAAAAAAAGAAAGAGAGTATACAGACCTAGGACGTATAGCACTTGAAAGCTCCTTCACCACACAGACAGAAATGGCTTTCTCTCCCGTGCAGTATGGCTCCTAATCTTGCTACTAGACCTATCCTCCCAGCTCTTATGAGAAAGTAGTGACCCAGTCAGCTAAGGGTCAGTTACCCACTTGAGTGAAAGTATGCACGTGATTGGAAGGATCAGTCTCTTATCCCCGGCCCGGCCTACCCAACATCTGATCCGAGAGCCCTTCCTCTCTCAAAAGGAAAAACTCCTGTTGAAGGATTGAAAGATCTACACTGGTCTATTCATTCAGTCTCTCAACCCGGAAATCCAAAATCCTATAGGCTGGCTCTCTATCACGGTTATATTACATAAAACAAAATATACAGAGAGAAGTATAGGGACCGACGGTGCACTCAGATAAGAGAGAGATACTTACTGATGTTGGGCCAAACCACATGGGGAAGGAAAATTCAGCTAAAGCAAGCAGCTTTCTAGTGCTTGAAGTAGTAGTTCGTTACTCAGTTGAGGATGCTACTAAATAGTTCGTTTCATAGGTTAGTATTTACGTTCCCGTAGTTGACTGATTTTAGTAAGGAACTACTCTTACAAATCCTCTTTTGACTTTACTTGCCCAAAACAATTTCTATTTCTTGACACTAGAGTTGCTTGAAACCGGAAAGGCCCTCAAAGAATCCTGTCTTAAAAACCCGCTTTCGTAAGATAGAGTACCTCTGCCTACTTACTCTCTGATACCGGGTAAGGCGCGCTCTTACCTCAGGGCAAGTGGCTTTAGACTGACGCTTAGGTACCAAGATATCTTATACATGGCCTTCGACCCCATATAAGCCCTTCTCATCCTTGTCCTGTCGTTTCATATCATCTTGATTGAGTGAGAAGGTGATGAAAGTTGAGTATGAAATTGAAACAAATAGGGTAGCGTATTGGCTCTTCGATGTTAGTGGATCGGAATATTGGCATTTCACCCACAGATAGTGGCCTTACTTTCACTACTCTCACTTCGTTCGCCCCAGAATTTCACAACCCAGCACTGCTTCGCATACCAGAATTTCACAATAATGATCATCTTGCTCCTTCATCTATAAACGAGGATCATTCTTCATAACCAGAGTCGTAAAAGTCAGATAATTCATAACCTTCCACATCATCTGGGAAATCTGGCTCATAGGCTGGATTATCTTTCTCAGAAGGTGTCCTATCCGGGTTAGCAGGATAAGAAGCTGGATCTTCACCTCGGAAATCCGGACCAGAAGCTGGAAACTCTTAGAATTCAGAACCTTGGTCTAGAAACTCAGATCATTTTGTCTAACAACTAAGCCGACTTTAAGTTCCTAGAATCTCACAATCCTAATACTTACGTAACCAGAATTGAAAAATAAAGCCTTTGTCAAACCAGAGTAGGAAAACTAAGCATACTAAACTAAACCTTCAACCAGCTCCTTGGCGTCACCGGAAATTCTCAATTCATCTCATTCCGCACCAATCAGATATTCTAAAGACTCCCCTACGACTAAGTTATCAAACTTTGGACATCTTGAACCGCTCCGTGGGTTTGTCAAAAAAGATTATACTAAACCTTCGTACCCTCTTTTTTACCTGCCTGAATTCTGTTGCCTATTGGACCCAAGTCCGATCCAGGAGAGAAATTGGAGAAGCTCTCAGCCATTCCCCCTATTTCATATTAGCATCTTCCTTCATGCCGGGGAAGGTTAAGTCGAATTAGAAAGTGCGACAAGGTAGGACAAGTTGGTTCAACCGTTGGTCAATTTGATAGACTCTTGGTGAGAAAAGGTGAAGTGGCTTATTTAGCATTCTTTCCTAATTGACTAGGAATGTCCGTTTACTTTGGCTGAATTTGAATGAAAGGCTGGGCTAGGTTTAGGCCTTCTTCGATAGATGACTTTTCTTTCTCGACTAGGGATCCTAGACTTGGGCTCCTTAGTTAGCTCTTTACTTTATGGGAAGAGATCGGTAAGATGAAGATATAGATCCTTCTGTCAAGTAGACTGAATAGAAGAGAAATGAGCGAGCATAAAGAGTGAAAGGCAAGCTTGTCTTGCTAAAGAGGGCCTCCCAATCCAAGAATCAATAATGTGATCATGACATTGATTGTAGGTGCTATCGCTATTGAAATGGGGGATTGATTATGGAATGTTATAGACAGAGCGTAACCCCCTGTAATAGGATTGACTGGACCAGGATCTTGAACTGGCACAAGGCCTCAATACCCTCCTAAACCATGTCCCAATGCATTTGAGGCTCCGTCAAAAAACATGACTATGCTGAATGGTTAAGGCTTCTCCTGGGAAAAACTAAGGATTCCATCCCTATCCTGCCACTTAAGAAGTTTAGTTGGCCTCTTCATTTTTATTGTAAGAAGTTTCAACTCGCTTCCTTGTTGGTTGAATTAGCCTTTTCTCTTTGAGAACGGGTATGGTGTTGAAAGCAAAAGAAAATAGAATTCAGAAAGGAGCTTTACCAGGCCTCCAGCCTAGCATTGCATTAAGACCTAGCTCTATTCCGTACGAATGCGTTGAGCCATACATACGGCAATGACTAAGATCTCCGTCGGTTGATGGTGTATGAGTCACAGTAAGCAGTACAGCGCGAGATGATAGTCTTCTTCTCTTCAGACCAAACTGTTCAATGTAACCTTCGCACTACTACCTACTAAGTCACCTCCTTCCAGCCTAGTTGATTCAAAGGATTGAACCTAAGCCCAGATTCTTACTAAGTGGTACAACGAAGCTACTTACTTTCCTTCTATCTATAGGATCGATAAGGTTTTATTAGATTCCTTCTCTATTCTTTACTGGACCAGTCAAAGAGGAGGCTCAAAATCAAAGATGTGTGTTCTCTCTTCTGCCAATGCCGGGGTTGATAAGATGCGGTTACCTATTCGTTAGGACTTCCAGTTTCAGTTGACAGGCATGCCAGGATCCATGGGGCTGTGCTCCACCAAGCCAAGAATGACGGCGGCCTTGAAAGAACTCTCAAATAGGTCTTTTTCCTAATCTTGCTTTGATATGCGCTCTTCTATTATGGTATGTTGGTGCTTTATACTTCTTAGGGAAAGGTTGCACAAAGGCAAGGGCTTCATTCATTGAAGATTTCTTTAGTACCTTCTAAAGACGGATTCGTGGAGGCAAGTCCCCCTATTACTCTGGTTATTGTCTACTGAATGTTACCGGTGTCGGTAAAGCACTGGTAAGGGAGAAAGTTTACGGAGAAAGAAAGCCTTTAAACCACTTAGTAGGCTCTTGGGTAGGAGATTCTCTCTTTGCTAGCCGATTCTGGTTAACATTCTTCCCCCTTCATCTAGCAACCCAGCAATTCCATACCTTTGATTTCCGACTCTGCTCTCTTGGAGGACGTGAATAGCTGGCTTATGCATATTAATTATATCATGGATTGAACTTATAAAACTTACTCTACCTATGCCTCTTATCTTCCACATTCAAATCTTCATAGAAAGGTTAAAAAAGGTTCTACTATGACTCCTAGCCATATGCCTTCATATTCTCGCTCTTGTGCCAGCTCTACAACTCCTTCCTTAACTCTTCATTCTGCTCAAGAACTGAAGGGGCATTGAGACTTTCACACCAGGTTACGTTAAGTATACTGGGTTGCCAGACGAAGGTTACGTAAGTATACTGGGTCCGTCAGGAGAAAAAAAAGCGAAATCACTTAGATAGAAGTGTTTCTTAGTGCCTAAAAAGTCTCTCTCAGTCAGAGCCTGAACCTTTGGCGTGGCGCTGCTGGATGCAAATTCTGCCTGCTCAGCGGCATATTTCTTTTTTCCAGCAAGATAGACATGAATGGCTGTTGTCTAACTTACGAGAAGAGACGTTGCAGGACACAGTAAGGGATTGGCGCACTCTTTTTAGCCAAACCTGCTGGTCTTTGTGGATTCGAACCTGAACAACATCAGGAAATCAATTCGATCAATCAAGCAAAGCAAGTGTCATCGGGATTAGTATTGGTCAGCAGCTAGGCTAGGGTCAGCAACCGTAGCATCAATCCTTGGAGTCATTTTCCTTTGTATTGGTCACCTTTCTTTCTTAGAACTTCTTCTATTACGATTTTTTTAAGAGAGCTTTTGGAGTGAAGTTTTCATTCATTGCTCGTTATACACTGGTGGTAGAGTAAGGCTTGACTTACTAGGGTTCTTTTCTCACATCCAAAGCATTTCTAAATAAAGTTGCATTTTCACCTTAGAATAGAAGTTTTGCAGACTCAGCACTTAAAGGTTAAGTCTGATTTTTCTCCATTTCTCTACTCTACTGCGTACCCACCCTCTTTATTTCCCTATCCCCCTTCGCCTAGATGTCTCTCGCCTAGGGATAAGGGGCTTGTAAGGTTTGAAAGCTAAACGACTTCTTAGTTAATTAATAAGAAAGCTATTCATTCAATCGCAAGGCTAGAAGCATATCTTTCAGTGAGGTACGAAGTTGAGTAGCCTTCATCTCCCAAGCAATTCCATCTCGACCTGGGTATGTATGTACAGATCTTGCTCTAGATCCAGGACAAAAGGGAAGTATGTGATCTATCAATTTCAACATTGACAGAATAAGGTTTTGCAATTTCATAATAGACGGATGACTCTATCCTCAATAATAAGAGTCTTGTCTTTCTACGCTCCCCTATGTTTTCGATTTCAGAATAGAAGTAAGGTGAGCTGACGAGGGCAGCTTAGCGCGAATCATCTTTCGAAGGTTAGAAGAGAAGGGGAACTAAATAGCAAGGCACCATAAGGTGAAGGCGCTATAGAAGATTCAAGCTTCGAGGCTAGAAGCTCTAAGTTAGGACGAGGTAGAGAGCAAAACCAGGCTACGGTTCGTAAGAATCTTAGTTGAGAGATAGACGAAGCTTCGACCTGAGTTGTAATAGATGAACTCTTTCTTTCTTCCTCTTCTTCCTTAAGCCAGTTCAATGACTATCTCTTCCTTTCTGCATGATCATAAGGAAACGAAGAATGAGTTGGTCTTTAGCCGATTGAACGGGGACTCCCTCTATGAGTGAGGAGTACGGGTGGGGGTAGTGATTCTTGTAGTTCCTTAATAAGTCAATATCTTCCTTTGAGTTCTGTCATAGGGTATAATTCCCAGTTTTGAATTGATAGGGATGTAACACTCATCCAATCCAGAAGAGGTTTTAGTCTCTCCTACCTAGCCAGATCCACTTTGTTCTGACCGGACTTCACTATCAACTACGTGAGTTATATTCGCCCAATCGATTAACATCTATCTTTATTCTTTTCCTAACAACTCAGCATACTGATAAACCAGAGTCGTACAACCTTAAGACGACTTTCTTGCACAATCGGCTAAAGACTCATTTTATTCATTTCCTGAATCGGAATATCCTAATACTAACCTACCCCAGAATCTATCGATAAAGCCTCTCAGTCAAACCTTCATCTAACGATAAAGCCTCTCAGTCAAACCTTCATCTAACGATAAAGCATCATTCTGCACCTGAATGACGCGATTCAGTATACTTAAAGTCACCTTCATTTCACAATCCAGATCATTCCTTTCCTCGGTAAGATGGGTTATGGGTCTTATCCCGATCTTAGTAAACCGTTTCTATTGATGTTTTTCTTTCTTTAGAGAAATCTTGAGTTTGCCCACCATCATGTATCAACACCACCCATGTGGGGTGATTCAAGGGGCTTTTAAGCCTGCTAAATCATAATATCTTTCCTTCATCTCTAGTTTTGTTCAGGTTGTAATTGTACTATCTGTATTGATAGCAAGGATCCGTTAGAGGAATGGCTCGTTAGCCTAATCCCAAGGAGATAAAACAATAGAATATATTCCTTCTTATAGTTTTCCTGATTCTCGTAGCTGTGTGTAGAGTTAGTAGCTGTAAGGTCAATTCCTTCATGATTCTGCTTATCTTAGTTCGAGACTTGAGTATACTAAGTCACCATTCCGATGTATGAAGCTTAGAATACAAGGCAAACCGATTCTATGGCTGTTTACGATAGCGAAATCATGATAAAGACCACCTTAATGTACGATCTATCATAAGGGACAGTGAAAGGGGCTTAAAAGCCTTTTCTGTAGCATAGACTATCCCTTAGGTGAGGAGTAGCAGCCTAAGCTCTTTAGCCTCAATCAAGGAAAGGAATAGATTGTATCATTAAACCAAGTGGGAAGAGCAAGTATCCCTCAGGAAATAGCTCAGAATGACCTACCACTTCTGGTTGCTTTCAAGGAATAGCTTCTAAACCGTCTGTTCTATCCCTCGCTTTGTAACAGTACTAGCTGTATAGGGTGCTCGTACCCGTAAAAGGGAATAGCTCTATGGGTTAAGCATCAACCTTTTCCTCTGGTTCAGGTGTGAGAGTAGCAGTATCAGCTCTAAGGTCTTGGAGCTATTGGAGCTTAGCTTGCTAGTAGCTCTGATTTCACCTACTTCGTTCCCTTAGTCGTACAACTCAGTCTACTTCTAAACCTGAGGTTAATCACCTCAGCATCCTTACGGCACCTCTTGTTTAATGGGTTAAGCGTAAACCAAGGAGAAGAGAATTGTACTCCCCATCATAGGGAAACCCTTGGTATGGCAGTGTTTCTTCCTATAAAGAGTTTTGGGACTCTCCTTACCGATCCTGAATAAGGGACAGTGAAAGGGGCTTAAAAGCCTCTTCTGAAGCATACCTTATCCCTCTTATACCTCTGTAATAGCTGTCTTGAGAGCAAGTATCCCGAAGGCTAATAGCGCATAATGACCTACCACTTATTGTTGTTGTTGCTTTCAAGGGTAGCTTCTCAGATTGTATGCCCAGGCTAAGAGAAGTGAGGGAAGCGAATTAACAGATAGAAGTCAAGCCTATAACTTAAGAAGAGAAGTCAATCGCTCCTTATTCTATAACAACAAGAGCGGCTTCTCAGCGTCTAGGGTTCTTAACGCCCGCGATAGAATAGACGGAATCTTTCTATTGCTTTATCCCACTAGCTAAGCTCCCATTACGAATCCAAGAGAAAGCAAGAGAGAAGACCCTGCTACCATTAAGCATGCTACCAGTCCTAACTGGCACCGAGGAAAGAAGAGCCTCAGTAAGTGGATTACCAAGAATGTCCCATTGCCGTTGATAAATAAAATGCATCAATCATCCCGTCGGGTCCTATCTTCTTAAGGCCATCCTTTTGCTGTAAAGTTCTCTATTGTCCTCCTTCGTGAAAGGACTGTCGAAAAGCCACTTGCTCATCTGTAAGTTTCCTTGTCAAAAAGCCTTGAATCCCAGTCTCTATTCACTCAGCTTAACTCAATCTCCAGGCCTGCCAAAGACTGCTCACTTACGAAATTGGTCTAAGCCTATGCTGGCCCCCAATGGACTCGTGACACGATGCACTGAGTCGTCAAATGACGCACGTTAAGAAGGAAAAAGCTTATACGCATAAACCATCTTCAAGAGGGCCCCGCTAATGCCATAATTCGGAAATGGTTGAAGTAGTTGAATAGTATACTTCGTCCCCTGTATCCTAACGGCACCAGCCTCTAAGTCTTTCCTGGTTAGCTAAGGATCCAGCATCATTCTGCACCTGAATGACGCGATAAAGCCAATCAGTCAAACCATCATTTAGCAATTCAGTATACTTAGCGTCACCTTCCCCTCTTTATCTCCCTTTTTAGACTTTAGAACGAAAGAGAGTCCAAACCATTCTCTTTGGCATCCCCTAGTGGGCGTGGAAAGAAGATTGCTGGGCGCATTAAAAGAAGGGCTTCTTGGCCAATACGATAGAGCAAGACGGGGGGCTGGCTTTAGACCTAACTATTCGCTGCTTAACGTACGTAAGCTGCTTCTTTTACAGTTTCGGAGTGGAATCTGGAATACAAATATCAAGAATCATTATCAGGGCCCCTTCCACCATCCACTTTTCAGTCCAAGAATGGGCAATCAAGATCTAGATGGATAGCCTCTCATTACCACGCTAGCTTGAATAGCCAGGCATTTACGGCGGACTGAAGACCAAACCTTAAAACCATTCCAAACGTCCCTGGTGGAATGCCTTTGCGCTTGAGCTAAAGACTGAACAACTTCTTTTGAAAGCCATATGGCGGATAGTCTCGGAGAAAGAAAAGGGAGTCTTCTACTTCCATTCCTAGGATGAGATTTCTTCCTTGTGGAGCTTACAAAAGGTAGCTTTTTAATAAGCGCATTCACCTTTCTATATTGCTGGATTGCTCAAAACCTTAGTCGAAAAATTCCACTAAGGGAGAGAGTAAGCGAATGCGAGGAAAGAGAAAGAAGAAGACATAGAATTGGGAGTCTCTAACTATGTGAGGTTTAAGGAAGAACTTTCTTCTCGACTTAACGACCAAACTAGCTGATGGGAGTCCTTACCTGCTTAACGGCCTGACTTACCGCTCCGTAGGCAGAAAGGCAACGGAGTTTAAGAGCTCGTGTCATAAGCTATTGGATCAAGTTCTATACCCGAGATGAGAAGCCGACTTCGTCGCCTTAGTTCTGAGATATCTAGGAAAGGGGGAAGGGATGAGGGACAATCTGTGGACTAGCGTACCTCTACGCCCTAGGGGATATAGAGATTGTCCTTTTAATCATAGCAAGGGCTCACTTTAATCATATCAAGCCCTCTATGGAGACATACTCATTCTCGCCTTTTGCGTGAACACTTCTCAAAGCATAGAAATAGCCTAGTTAAGACTCAGCCAAGCTTGAGCACGTATAGTATAGTCAATTCCATCTCGTCCTTAAGATTGTACAACTGAAGTAGCATAGTGTAAAAAATGATCGTGAGACATCATGAGCCTTTCTAATCTAATTCGTTCGCATGAGTTCACTAGTAAAGAAATCCCCCAAGGAAAGAGACTACTACTATGCCCGGCCAATAGAATATCTACCTATACCTGGCTCATAGTTGGCCGATTGGAGCTTTTTACATCCAAGTCGTTGGTTCCGTCTGTCTGGGTTAAAAGACCTAAGGGGACGGACTTCTAATAGCGAGGTTATCAACCTGCTTCCTTAACTGGACTGGAAACGAAAGGAACTCGCATTGAAGAGTAAACTGACTTCCCTGAGAGTAGAGTTAGGAAGACTGTAAGAAGTAAGGTAGCTGAAGGCAACGACTCTGTAGTTGTTGATATACGACCTCTTGATATGTCCCGCAATCAATAGGGGAGGGGATCCATTTGCAAAAAAGTGAAAAAAAACACTTTCGGCATCAAATCCATTTTTCCTTTCGATAAGGGTATGAAATCAGATCAAAATGAAAGGTTTGACACTAGACTGGCGATCCCAAGGAAGGCGTTTCCGTTCTAGTTTCACTACTTTCTTGACCGCATTTGAAGTTCGTATTTCCTTTTTCCATGAAGGGATAGGGCCGGATCTAGGAGTGTGATAGCTGAGATGGGATGCTAGGTACTTTAAACAGAAGGTAGTAAGGTCAGTGAGGATGAGGTAAGGACCCTTGGTAAGAAATGTTGGTTAGATACAGTACCCTAACGGCACCTGGAAAGACTGATTGGCTTTATCGATAGATTCAGGTTCAAGATGATCATTATCGTGAGATGATGGAGTAGGATGATACTTTAGACGCTATTGCATTCTTTACTTCGTCATGCCCCTTTTTTCCTAAGTATAGGATTGACTTAATGGTATGAGCCTTGAAGGTAAATTGAATAGAAGCTTTGGAGAAGGTCTCAGACCAGTCCTTGCTGTGGAGAATTCTGTACAGGGATCGCGGAGGTGTCAAATGAGATGCTCCTAAGTACGGCAACACTGTCTGTCCCTTCCTTTCAGCTAAGCCACAAGTCGTACTATTCTTTGTAACTTGACTAGAATCGTTATGAACCAAGGGAGTACAAATGGGTAAGTCCTCTCCCATCGGGATTTTGCCTTCCTATCCCGCAGTCCCATAAGCTGTCTAAGTAAGCAATTCCTAAACCTGTCTTTAGCAAGCCAGATATTCAAACCTTACGACGTTGCAATATAAATACCTATCGACTACCACCTTAACGGCGCCTCTTCTCTGGGTCTGATGGTTATAGCTCCTGGAATAGGGAGAGAAGATCTTACTTTCCAATCCAGATAAAAGGTAGAATTCAAAATCCTTGTTCTACTAAGGGAGTCTGCTTTGATTGACTGATGCCTCTGTCCACTCTTCAAAGCATTCCTTATCTAGAACTGGCCTTCTAACGGAAGCCAAGGGCTAATGCGTACCAACGTCTAACCCTAGGTAGGACAACTCGCCTCGTTACGGACTCTGCTTCGGGTTGTCAAGATCTTAACAACTATGTGAAAGGTTTGTTAAGGGGGATTCCAACGGCAAGGAAAAGATTTTCTTTATTGGAGCAGGCGAAGAAGATTCTATATGCTCAAAGAAGAAGACGGTTTGATAAGCATCCAATTCCACTTCTAAAGCAAAAAGAAAGGTTTGATTTAAGTAGCTTATTTCTTCAGCTTTTGCTTTTGGTTCAAAGAGATTTCTTTCTAGGGAATGGGATAGTACATCCAACCTTTTATGTACTCCCTTGCTATAGGTCAGTCAGCTGAAAACAGATCTTCGTTGTTAAACACAGGGTGCGAAGTAGATGAGTGCCTTAGCACGACGAAAGAGATCGGAGTTGCTAACCGTAGGTGGGTATGGAATCTCTGACTTGATAGACAGTGCTCTGACGGTACGTAGTATATGGGGTGGATCAAGAAGGTATGCTTAATAGGTATTGACCCATGAAGCTTCGTTCGTCCCTTTACACAAACAGGCCATATAGCACGGTTTCAGTAGTAGCTCAAGCAGATAAAGAGGGATTCCTTATTAATTCCATGAGTCAATACTCTTCGGTTGAGTTAACTCAATCTAGTCTAGTGAGGCCTAAGACTTCGGTTCATTTTCTTAGTTCTGGAATTAGAGGTAAACTTACTGATAAATAGATCTTCAAAATAGCTTCGTTGTCTACGGAAAGAGCAGAGCTCGACTGAAAGATTCAATTCAAAGAGAAGAGATTAGTATAGTCACTTTGGAAAGAAGTAGACTAGATCAATCAATCACCATCATCTAGAGTTGCAGGTTCGGTAAGGTCGGTCAGGTCAAGTCAAGACATTAAGTGCGAAAGACAGGTTCTGAAAGAAATCAGTCTAGTCACTCAGTCAGGTGAAAATCATGAATGACATACCCATCCTCGGCTATATCGTCAGCGAAAGTCAATGGGGAAGTTGCATAGATAGTGGTCTAAGCTTTGGTTTTGGCTAGATAGTGACATGTGTTCCAAGTTTCGCTTTTACAGATTGGTTGAATTCTATATAAATAATATCTCTCGTATATAGTCTAAGATCTATTGGCTTAAGATAAGGTAAGAGTGGAAGTCTTTCATGAGTACTACTCATTTGGAAGTTGTTGGTCCATGGGCCTAGGCTAGGTGTCTTCGTTAGAATGAGAGAAAAGTGCAAATAAAGCTAGTTGCATCTGTCCTCTGTCAACGAGCCTACCTTAATTAGACTTCTAACATAGAAAACATAAGGGATCCGTGTCCTTACTCTGGAGCAAGATCTGACTGTACATAGCCAGGTCCAGATGGAATTGCTTGGGAGATGAAGGATGGCGAAGGGTACGACAGAAGGTTAGGGTGAGTGCTAACGGTACCTAAATCAGAGAAGAATGGATGTTCAGTTAGTCAGATGAAGAGTCACAGATCAGAGCATAGAACGCCTCTCTCTAAGAATCTTTCTTGCCCGATCGATAGGCAACTACTGTGTTGTATAAATAAGTATCTACCTCATCCCATTCATACAGCTTGACGGGAGGGAAAGTTGACAATTGGAAGACTAAAGTCCTTGACAAAGGTGATACTGACAGTCGATTAAGTGACGAGACCTTGCCTCCGTAATACGTAGTGAGAGATAAAGCCCTCTTTGTCAGGGCTTACACTTGTTTGGAAACTTTATGCTAAGCTAAAGAAGGCACTTCGATTGATTTCTTTCATAGGTGTGAGTCCTCCCTATATAGCTGGTCGAGTCTACTTTTCTTCCAATCGTCGTACAACCCAGCAATTCCATACCTTCGACTGAACGGTTCTTACTAGGATCCCTAAAAAAGGGAGGGGGGAATTCTCCACCTCATAATACGCCGAACTATACTACTGACTCTCAGAAAGGCTCTAACATAACAAAAGACAAAAAGATTGGAATCAAAAGAAGGAAGGTGAGTCGATAGACGATTGGTGCCGGTGAGGTTTAGCATAAAATGAAGTCGATAGAATATCCGATTGGAGGGGTGTTACATCTCGTCCTCCATAATACTAGTCAGAATAACAAGGGGATGTAAGAACTACACTCAAAGGTAGCTCAAAGAAAGGGAGAGATTGACTGTCAATTGAAATCACAACCATCATGAGAAAGATTGACTGTTGGAAAGAAGGAAGTAGGAATACAGGCATTAAGACACAGGAGAGGGAGAGCTAACTCGATGATAGACCAAGCCATTGAATGGCTGGCAGTTATCTTTAGAAAGAGTAGGAGGATGGATTTCCTGGGATGTCCTTTCTGTAATCAAGACAAAGCAAGACACCCACGCCAAGATCGATGAAAAGAGAAGCCGACTCTTTCTTTTCTTATTATTATAGATAGGACAAGTAAGAGAGAAGACCGGTTACGCCGAGAGTAGCACATCTTGATCTATCATTCCTTCCGCGCGCACCGTCGATCAGGGCAGGGCTATTTGAACTATTTGAAAAGAAAAAAGGCTGGAGGAATAGGACAATCGCTAGTCATGGCACTAAGCCTAGTAGGCTGGCTAGTTTCATTTAGGCTAGTCTGCACTTAGTAAAGGCTTTGATGGGGTATGCCTATTACCACTCACGGACATAGGAATGGAGACCTCAGGGGGCTATGCTAGTACACGATCGAACATCAAGAAAGAGAAAGAAGGAATTGAGCCGGGAGACCAAGCAAGAAAGTCAATGCTTACTGGCTGATTCGCTTAGATAGAGAGGGACCTGCTGCGGAGATTTGATCCTCTGAAGAATGGGTCTGATCCTGTTAACCAACACTTTGGTAATGACTTTATAAGCCACACAACAAAGTCGGACGGAATTGGACAATACGCTCCGGCCGGAGCAAGAACCTTAGGAATCAGCACTATTAGCGTCTCCAGGGTAGGCTAGTCAACTCCTCCTTGACGTAATCCCCTTTTCTTGCTTACTTGAATATATCCTACTTAATTGAACTCTTATGCTACAAAGGTCTAAATAATCCCCCCGATCCCGAGATTAGTAAATATCTTTCATTAGCGCGAAGACCTTGCCTTTCATTCTTCTTTATGACCTTAAATCTATCTATCCTTATTTAAGAGAGGGCTTTTGTCGATCCTAAGTTTCCGAGTCATGTCTCTAAACTTCAGCAAGCTATCTATGGCTTGAAGCAACCCCGGTTTTCATTTTGTTTTTATGAAAAAACTGACAAGCCCTGTTTATACCTAGCTAGGGAGGAAAGCAATTTCATCCCGGAACCATTTTGCTTCACCATTGAGTAATCGAAGTAAGCTAGCTTTAAAATGGAATAGAATAATAACTAATCTGAACTCTTTCCTTCTCCATTTTACCATCTCAGGAAGCTTACGAAGCATGTACCCCCTCTTATAGAGATCTATGCTGTTCCCACTGGAATCAAAAAAGCTAGTCAAGAGGGAAGGCTTTGACAGATCCGCTGAAGAAGGATCGGGGTTCAAACTAGTCTGAAGCTTGTCAAAAGGCTTTTGACGATTTGAAGATGGAGCCGGTGCTGCAGTTGCCTGAGTTTGATAAGCCATTTTCGGTTGAAACTTTCGCTTCTGGCAGAGACCTGAGCACTTTTCCAGTTGGTGATGCGGAAAGTGAACAACGAGTCTTGGTTGAAGACTCAAGCTTGTGGGCTTGATAGAAGCAAACGAGTTGGCTATGATAGATTGGGCATGTTGTCGCTTACGACTTGGGATAGTATGGGACATTCCCTCATGATGGAATGGCTACCTTCTTTGTGTTGTCTACTCAAGGAAAGAGCGGGATACTTAGCTTAAAGGGTGAACAAGGCCGAGCGCGTTCAAACGTTGCTCCAGAGTACCCTCTTGGGCAGCAGTCGAAGAATAGCTAGTGCGCAACTCCTTTCATTAAGATCTGAGACTATTAAAGGGTTTATCTCCAATTAAGAAGTGACGGAGCTCTCCTAAGCAATAGCAAGCCCGAGCAGAAATGGCATTTTGAACAAAATTCCCCCGGTTCCATGGAAGGTGCAGATGAATAAGCAGGTCTTGGAGGAAGGAAGGGAACTGCTATAGTTGATGCATCGAATGAGCTAAGGCTAGGCACCTTCCTGAAAGCAGGAATGCGAATTAATCCATGTCAACAGTAATCAATAGGGAAATTACTTACTTGGGGTGGTGCATTAAGAACTCCATGATCGACGGAATAAGCTTTTCCACTCCCTCAACCTTCGTTAATACTCTTCATTCTTTGACTTTGACATGGGTGAATCAACGTATTCTGCCCCAGATTCTTTATTCGCGTCTAGAAGCCACAGACAGCGCCTCTTTTCAATTCTTCTATAGCGGCCCATATCTTCCCGGTAACAATAGAAATCCAATTTTCGTGGGCGTTAACAAAGCAAGCTGTTCTTTACAGATTCGAAAAAACAAAAAGTAGTTTTCATCGAGATTGGATTGGTGAGCACCTTAGTAAATAAGATCGATTTATCTAGTGATAATGGCTTTCCGTTGAAAGAGGTTAGACCTTTACTCCTCGAGTGCATGCTTATCCGAGAATGTCTGGTTGGATTGGAAAAAGACAGCCTATTAGAAGGAGGCATGAGCTACTCTTTCTTCTATCCTTCCCGAGTTTGAATGGCAAGCGGGTTTTCCAAGATGGGCGCATCGGAAATTGCTTGGCAGTTAGTTAGCCCGCTACGCGCCTTTTTTTTCGCTCGATGAAATAAATGACAGAGTAGATAGATCGAGAATGAGTTTCCTGCAATGGTTCCAAGATAGAATGAGACTTCTTCGGGGAAACTTACGGGCAGATATTGATTGGGCCTACTTAGGTGTCTACCAAGGGTAGTTAGGCTAAGACCTTAGTTTGCAGATAGTGGGCCTCCCGAGTGCCTTAGCTTCTTAGAAGAGAAGACTGAGATAGCACCTATTTGAGTCCTGAAAAAAGGCTATTTCCAGGAGAGGCGCCGTTAAGGTGGAGTCGATGAAGCAACAGTAGATGGGTTCAAAGATACTTATACGACAGTGGAAGGAAAAACCTAATTCTACCTAGGGGCTCAAATGGCTTGGTTGTCAAACTCTGTTACAAGGTATAGGTGAAGGATCAAAGGTGGAAGGGAATCACTCAACTAGTCTGATTGGAGAGAGCTCGACCTAAGCGAGAGGAATTCACAACTAAAAAGCTTTGGTTTGAAGCTTTTGCTGCAATATGTGGAGTAAACTTTCTAAATGGATCTTTTGTGCTTTATTGTTCCTTACCTCACCATGTCTTATATCTATCTATAAAATTGAAGACTTAGTAAGATGCATCTATCCTTCCTTCTTTCATACTTCCCAGCCTTTTTGGGGAGCTTAGCCGGTTGAAATCAAAATCGGTAAAGATAGTGCAAATCGACCTCTCTTTGGGGTAAATCTAAGCCAATACGCATGGCCTTCCCTGGGGTGGGGGTCCTTCTATATTGAAAAACTAAGTCATTCCTTAGTTCATAATCAGCTTAGTATGCAGTATCTGTGATCTGAGCAATTAACGTATAGCATAAATCGAAGTAAAAAGGAGTGGGGGCTTTGAGTCGGTTCAAGAGAGAGGCTCCGAAGGCAAGCTTAGGTCACTGATAGGAAAGTTTCGCCTTTACTGAAAAGGTAATTAATGCTCTTTAAGCCAAGACTTGAGAAATGGATATTGTAGCAATGTCCTATATATGTCTGTCCCGCTTAAACCTTCTTTGAAGTAAGCAGTAGCTGTTAAGTAAAGGAAGGCTGAGACATGAAATAAGTCCCTCATAGGAGCACTCGCGAGCTGGAGACTTTAGTCAATAAAAAGAAAGATATAAAAGAGGCTTGATAAGACAATCCTTCCAATGCAATCGAAGTTTCTCCTTCCGCTTTTCCGGAATCTCAATAGCAGGCCAACCTTCTTTCATGGAAATCTTAACCGGTTCTTCCTCCGGATGCCTCTCCTTCCATTCTTTAACTCTAGCCTCCCTCTCACGTTCGAACGCTAACAGTTTGTCTTTGAAAGACATGGTCGGGAAATCATCCGGATGCATGGGATAAGCGAAGCCTTCGAAGCCGTCATCATCATCCTCCATAACAGTATCCGGTGGTGGATCGTTTGGCTTGACTTTCTTAGTGGATCGGTCCAGCAAATCCGATTCTTCCGGTGATGGGATCGCCTAGGGTCACTACCTCCAGCTGCACCTTCACTCATCGCCTGCGAGCTTTGTTCAATCTCAATTTTTTTGCAGAGTTTGTCAGCTTTATGGAAAGGTCATCCCTTTACTCAATTTACTCAATTCTGGATTCCAGCAGGAATAGTGAGATGGGAATACTACGGATTGGGTCGCTCCCTCACTGATGAGAGTAGCTAGCCTGAAGCTCCTCCAAAACAGGAAAGATCGTCCTAAACACCGCCTGCTTTGATTTAGTTCAACGACTGTGGGAACTTACAAGAGAAAAGCGGGTTTAGATAAAGAGAAATGGTCATATTAATCGCATATATAGTAAACTAGTCTATGTTGCACTGCTAAAGAGCTCTCACTATCTAAAGATAGGGAAAAAGGGTCGCCTCTACTCCATAAGCAAAGCTGTAAGCGACTTCCGTACCAAGAAGAAGGCTGAGGAAGGATGGGCAGGAAAGTCTCAATCCCGGTATGATATTCCTTCGTAACCCTCATTATCAGGAAGGCGAAGTTCGTCAACCAGCTTGTTCTACCAAATGCAAAAATTCCCTGATTCTAAGGCCTTCTTTCTCTGATCTACTCTACTAATAGCGGCATAAGAAGAGCAACTGAGCTTAGTAGCTAACTCTTTCTACTGGCGTGGTCTTGCTGTTCGGAAACGATTTACCGCTTGCAACAAAGAAAGGTGCGAATTCAATCTTTCTTCTCTTATGAAATTAGCTTGCTTTCCCCTCTAATCCTAGCCAGCTGAAATAAAGGGACTTAGTCTCTAACCAATAAAGCAGTTATGAGCGATTCCCAAAAAGAGTTCTGGATAAGGTACGTGAAAAAGCCCCGATAGGTAATCCTATCGTGACAGTCATTAAAATCGCTCTTTTCTGAAAAGATTTGCCCTATGGTCTTTGTATTTTGATTTCTACTTTATTATTAGCTATCTTATTCTTCAAGCTTTATTAGCAGATAACAAGTTCCTAATAAAATCGCTTCTATAGAAGCAAGTAATGAAATAGGTAATCCCGGGAATAAAGTCTCTGTCTGTGACTAATAATATAGGGAACGTAAAGGGCAAGAGAAAGGTTGAGCGTTAGCGAAGAAGGGAGCTTAAGTGAAATCACTGAGTTGTACGACTCTGGTGGAGTCTAAGGATTAGTGCTAACGATGGCTTTTGGGATGGTGAATTGAGGTCTCTTGCTAGTCGGGGTGGATTGGAGGAGAGGTACGAAAGGCTGGGGATGACGTTGCTGGTTAACCCTTCATACCATGCTTTTTTTCTTGGTTGGCCATAGAAGATTTCGTGTGGAGGGGTTATTGGTTATGGTAAGTCCCTTGCCCTCGCTGATGTGCTCATACCGGGAAAGCTGTGAATTGGTTCCGTGCCCGGGGTAGGGGGGCTTCGAATGATGATTCCCTAAAGCTTAGGTTCTTACCAAGACAGGTAAAGCTTGGTTCAAATTCCATCGAACTCGATACACAAAATAGAAGACATTAAAAAAAGGAATTGAAGTCCCACTTCTAGAGGACTGATCCCGTTTTGATATCTTACCTTCTTTCTTCTTCGTACCTCACTCACTCTTAGTCAGTCCAACTCATTTTTCGTTGCCTTGACTTTCACAGTGGGGGCCTTTGCCTTAAACCTTTAAGTAAGGACACCGTATACCATACCCGAATGGCTCTATCCTTTCACACTGGCTGATCCAGAAGGTAATCCAAAATAGATGGGATTCCCCCAAGTTTCTCCCCATTCTTAGAGAACGGATTCCCTACGAAAGCTTTATTCCTATCCCTATCTGCGGGCGAGTAGATCGTCCGGGCAGTAGTGGGAGCCCCATCTCCAAGCCTGATAGAGCACATTGGCATACATTAAACTATGTTCTAGTCTATCATGCACTCTAGCTAGAGAACTAAAAGGCTAATGGACCACATTCCACCCTTCCGTACCATTGGGAAAGCTCTTTATCGTGCGAAAATACTCAAAAAAGAAGGGGATCGGATTGAAACAAGCCAGTCAGCCAGGAGAATGTTCCACTTTAGTTTTGACTTAAGCCCCAGCTCCCGTCCCCTGCAACTAACATTTGGGAATTAGTTGGAAAAGAGGAACTTGAGCCTGTAGATTCAATGAATATCTCCTCTCTGCATTCTCCATAAGGTTTCGAATGCTCAATTACGGGGGGAAGAGGGAAACAACAAGTAACAAAGAAGACGATTGGAGGGGTGTGACAAAAAGTATTCTTAATCCTACTAATTAAAGCACTCCTCCTGAAGGGAGTACTCGTTAATACTTTATTATATACATACCCCGGCTCCTTACCACGGCTATTCTTTCTGGATGGACTGGTAATCACCCATCGTTTAGCATTATCCCTCTCAAGCTGCCATAAACTATCCGAGTAAGCAATAGCCAGATGCTTTTGAACCCCGGCGATACGACCCAGTACCCTCCTCTTTCTCTGAAAAAGATTTCCGAAAACATTTAGGTTCCAAGAAGCGAGATTAGCAGCCAACTTAGACATATTGTCCGGAACACTACTCGAAGCATCCCAGGAATTACCAATAACCTCCTCCAACCCCGAATGCGTTAACCACATCCGCTCGAAACGGAACGGTCTCTGGGGACGATGGGAAGAGAACTCCTGTTTTTGCTATCGGAAAACTGCAATAAAAACAGTTTCTTACTGAGCCTAGCCGATAGGTCTCATCATACCATAGGGATCGATCGGAATTATCTCTCTTATTTCCTATTACTATTAATTAGTCCTTTTTTTGAGTCTTAGAAGGCAACGAAGTAGGAAGTGGGTGATAACCCATTGAAAGGCACAAGGTTTAGAAAGAGGCTTTTCCGACTCTGGTGATGGAGTTTCCGAGTTTCCAGGAAATGTAATTGGCTGAGTTGTAAGACTCAGGGTCGGAGCGGAATGATTTGAGTTTGACGATTCTGCTCTGGAAGAGTAATCACAGTAGCCACCAAGTAATTACCATTGTGACTCCTCCAAAAGGTTAAGGAGGGGAGTACTCCCTTCCTTATGCGAAGAACGAAAGGAAGAAAGAAAGAAAGACGCTCATTTCCCCGACTTCGATGCGCTGACAGGCTGATTCAAGGAAGGTTTAGATTGTTCAATTCTGGGTTAGAAGTATAGTGGATCCCTAGATTCTGGATGCGTCAGTATTAGGATTGCATCATTCAGGGAACGTAGCGTAGTTTACTGGGTTGATAGACTCCGGTTCAAAGATGAGTTTCTAAACTCAGGTGATGAAAGATCTGAGTTTTCTAATTCTGGAGCAGAATGATCTTTATTTCCAGATTCTGAGCCACCTTTTTCTGACCCAGCTTCTTATCCTGCTAACCGGGATTTCCCAGTTTAAGCTCCTGCTTATGAGCCTGCTTTTTATGAAGAAAGAAAGGATTGTGATTTCCCCGATTTACCTTTTTCTGAAGATTTTGATTAGGATGATTCAGGAAGGGAAGACTCCTGGGGTTGTAAACAAACCCCAGAAGTAAGACAAATGGGAGGCTACTCCTCCCAAGGACAAGAAACAGCCAGCCCCGTAATCCAAGGCAAGACAGAAAGGGGGCATAGAAAGAGTTTACTATGCTCCAGGTGCCGGGTACAGATAACCCATTTGCTGAGCCTGCTTCTGAGCCAGATAACCACCCAGCTTATTATCCAGCTTATTATCCAGTCCATCCTGCTTCTGAGAAATCTTCCGATCCAGATTTCCCATTTTATGAGCCAGCTTCTGGTCCGGAGAAGCCATTAAACCAGAGGATAGGGTACGCGCGATAGTATAGAAGCGTTATAAGAGGTGCCGAAGTATACTAAAGAAGGATTATACAATCAAATCACTTAGATAGATCAGGCGACAAACTGCTTCGGAAGATGCCGGTAAAACGAAACATCGGAGAGAGACATACATCCTAGAAAGCATTTCTCACATCGGCGAGAGAAAGAGAATGCTTGAACGACTCACCAGAGATCAAAGAGTCTAGGTTCGGTTTCCCAGTAGGTTCGGTTGCCGCAGGGGTTGTGGTAGTTGTAAACTCCCCGCTAAAGTTTGCATGTCAAGGGTTAAAGGTAATATCAAGGTAAGAAAGCTACCCTTTATGTATGTGTTCATTTTCTCACCCTGGGCTCGGTGCTCACCGTTTTTTCACGAGTGTGGGGGAAGAGCCTATGCAGCTCCTTGCTTGTCTTGGTGCTCTGTGAGTTGCATTTCTATTCTCACCAGGGGTTTGACAGCCCTTGAGTGCCTACCCTTTTTTAGGAAAGGGAGTAGGGAAGCTTACCGCTATAAAAGCCTGTAGGGGAACCAGCCTAGAATCAGGTAGCTGGCCGGAGCACAAGCGATCTTCTTTTTTACACAAGTACTTTAAGAAATCAAGAAAGAAAGGGCGAAAAAGCACCTAGAGCATTCCACAATTATAGAGGCTCGGTAATGAGACGCCGGTGCGAGAAAGCCTTCGCTATATAAGTCAAGTTAGGTTCTCTTCTGTAAATTCAAAACTTATATAGGCGGAACGCGCAAGCATGGGAGCATTTTCTAGCAATGTGAAGCGCCATCCGTACTAATCTCATTTTTACCAACTAATAAGAATGATTTAGGAAGTATAAGACTCCCTAGTCAAGAACCGGGGCAATAGTCAAACCCTTAATAGAAAATAGAAAGTCCATTTTTTCCCTTTCTCCTTCTTTTCCGTCGTTCCCAACTGATCCTATGTGATTTTGTTTTGTCCTTGATCTTTCCATCTTTGGAAATTGAAAAGAAAGGATCAGTCACCTCACATAGCTTTCTGGACTTTACCTTGATTGTATGTAGATAGATGCAATGGCCCGGGTCCCGTCTAAGAGGAAGTCAGATCCCGTCCTCTTCTGCACTAAGTCCCATCAGTGGTTTTAGTATATAGGGAAGTAAGTAGGAATGGGGTAAGTCATGTAGGAAAAAAGTGGAATATACCCTCCCTCGGTTGGAGATCAATAATAGAATTATGGTAAGAGGGCTCCCTTCTCTCTTTGGTTTGGCTTGGGTAAACTATATGTTTTCTTATCGAAATATAGTGGAAGTTACGGTAGTAGGCTTTAGGGCTTTGGAATCAAATATATCTGTCGGCGCTCGTAGATAAAAAGCAATCCTGCTGTTACGGCTAGGAAGCGCAGGTAGCTCAGTTCCAGCGGCTTTGGCGATTGGACATTCGAGCCAGTGCCAGAGACAGAAGAGAGAGATAGATTTCTGGTTTCGGTTACATTGGCAAGCGTATCATAGCTCAAATGTTTTCTCTTCCGTTCACCGTTTAAGTAGTTTTCTCGACCTTCCTTTTTTGCTCTCTGACCTTTTTCAGTGGACAATAGAAAGGAAAGTACTCCGGAAGCCTGATTCTTCTCTTATGAAATGGGATAGAGTAAAATTGAGATTAAGGTCAAATTGTCTTTCGCCATATGAAATGGATCTCCCGTCTCTTCTGAAATTGATTCTTTTGCGAGAGAATACTCCTTCTCCTTATTCGGCGATTACTCTATGTGGTTAGCTAAGCTGCTGGCAGTAGAAGAAAAAGGAAAATCATTACTGGAAAAGAAAGAGATATCGACTATATCGATAACAAGGGCCTTATAAATGCCCTGGAATCCGAACAAAGAGTACATTGCTTATTAGGTAGCAAAGAGGAAAAGAAAAGGGCTTTTCGGTCAATCCTTTCGTCAGATAGGGTAGTCCTTAGACTGACTTCTGTTAAACTATTAAGGAAAGAGATGAGCTCTCACCTGTGCAAGCATCAGAACATGCATTCTCCCGATCTACAGAGTCCTTATGGCTTTTTCTTGAAAAAGAATAATCAAATCAAGCAATCTTATTGTTACAGAACAGACATTCCATTCTTTGCTTCCACAGCACTGACTGACCTCTCTGGTCGGAACAGTTGGTTCTATTTCTTAGTCAACTAGTAGTTTTGAAGTCGGAAATAGCTTTCACATCTCATATCACATCTGTACCAACAGACTTCTTCGGACACCAATAAGGTAAGTAGTTACTCCAGCCGATCTAACTCCAAATGATCCAGCTTATTTTAAGGATAGGTTAGCCCCTTCCTTTTCCTTCAGGGAATAGAGCAATAGTACGTTCTATCGGAGTTTCACTTTTTCCTCAATTAACTCTAAGAAAAAGGCAAGTACACCTACTCTACTTTAGAGTCGATCCATCATCGGTCAGCCTTACTTCTTTCGGGGTCTCAATCAAGTAGGGTATGTGGTCTTAAAATACCTCTCTTGTTCGTTCCCCAATCTCATATGAGGTAGCAGGTCCTATGCTGCTAGGTCGACCCTTTCAAACTCTTTTTCATACCAGAAAGGATCAATTTTGGCATTCACCCAAGCATAAAGAGGCGCCGTAAGGTGCCAACGAGGTAGTTACTACGAAGCATACGAGTCCGAATCAGGTGAATTGAAAGATAGATTTTCACTTTATTATCGAGCTACAAAAGGATACAAATGAAAAAAAACGATGCTTCTTTGGCTGCGTGTAACATGGATATAGATCAGCATTCCGCTCTTCCTACAAGTAAGGTAAGAATCCATCTAATCTAGGATTGATTATAAGTGCTAGCTATATGAACTTCGAAATCCGCAAGAATTTGATTCCCGAAAGCCAAATTCCTTTTTTTGTGGGCCATACAAAGGAATATGGTCAGAATAAGACTAGATCAAATCCTGAAATAATGGCTCCCCATGTGTGAAGATATATATGTAGCCTATCCTGCTTGGTAATAGTTTAGTTGCTTTTAGCTTTTCCACTTTCTACTTCTTCCTCTTTTACACAGAATGGGCTCATAGGGATTACCCATTGACCGTTGCTTTTCTTCTCCCGATTGACGTAAAGTTTGGTTGGAATCCAATTCCTAAAGGTTCCAATCCCGTATGTATAAAGATGTATTCCGAGTCTGGTCTGCTAAGGACAAGTTTCTCCCATTTTCCGTTCATAAGGCAAGGACGAAGGAGTTGTCACACCCGACAGTTAGAGAGCTACTCTGAAATTCAGTATATTCGTACTGCTGCAGCCAATCCATTGACTGGGCTGGGGAATGAATGGGTAAGGAAAGGAGAGAATATAGCATTTTTATCACCTTTCGATCACATAGGATAGTTAAGAAAGATCTAGCTTTTGGAAAGCAAGAAAAGACACGGAAAGAACCTCATTGAAAACGCTTCGCGTCTCTTCCTCTTCTCTATCCTTTCAATAACTCTTCCTTCTAAGCTTCGGCTTGCTTCGTCTTACCAAATATTTGATACTTCGCTGACTTTTCTTACCTACCTCGACACCTTCACAGCAGAGTAAAAACCAGCTCTTGACTCCCTCTTTAGTCAATCTAGCCCTTCCCTTGTCCCAGAACAGAAGATGAAAGTTCAGTTCAGTCTACCAAACAAGAGGCTGGCAGAGGCAGAGCTTTAGTCATTACTCTTTAGTTTCCATTCACAACGAACGGTTTGTTTGACCGAGAGACGCGTAAGGATTTTCCACTTCTTCTAGCTAGCCCTACTTCTAAATGACCGGTCACGAATCCAATCCAACACATGCACATTACGATAATGAAAAATCACTTAATTGATCAATCAAATTGTAATTGAATAACCGCATTCATAGTTTCAACGATCATATATTATATTATTTACTTACATCAACAAGAAGTTCATATATTTCTGATTGGTTGAGTATACGGACGATAGGTAAGGAAGGAGCAAGCCTACTGATCTTAAGATCCTTCCTTCTTGAATAGAATAGCTTTCCTATCTTATTCAATGAACAAAGAAAGGTAATGCTTACTAAGGCCAAGGGAGGAGGTTACGTCTAGGCTGGTAAGGGCGGTGATGAACTGAGAATATTCCGGCTTCGGTAAACCGTTGAGAGCAAAAGTTACAAGGTCCCGATCAGGCACCGGACGACCTATTGCAGCGAGACGGTCAGCAGTTCCCTTGATGCGCAGAAAATATTGTTGAATGGAATCTGTCCCTTTCTTAACTTGACCAAGAGAGAGCTTCAAACTGAATTCTTGGGACAGTGCTTGATCGATGAAACGGCGCTCAAGAGCAACCCATACTTCATGGCAGGTTTGGAGATCGTGTGTCTCTTGAAAAATTTCTTGAGTGAGGGTGGGTGGCGTTGATCCAAGAGCGGATGGTCTTATCAATTCGAATCCAGTGAGCACGTGCCGGATTGGAGATCCATTGACCGGCAGCGTCAAATATATATTATGGTGGACATGGGATGGAGCCATCCACATAGCCGAGTAGGTCCTGTCCACGAAGAAGAGGAAGTAGTTGGTTCTTCCAAAGCAAGTAATTGGATTGATTAAGTTTTAGGCGAGGGAGGTGATGCTTGGAGCCGACATAGACGGTGGCTGAAAGGTAGTAGTTAATGGCAGCGGCATCGGGGTGGTGGATGGAAGAGCAGAATTGTTGGAAAAGAACTGGTACATGGGAGCTTGTGTGGTGGGTAAGAAGGTATGACAGGACTGCTTATGGAATATGAAAGCCCTTCTGTCTTAAGCTTCTTTGCATTGCTTTTGAGCTTGTCTGATGTGTTATAAGCATAAATTTCCTACTTTCCAGTCCCAGGAAGTGTTGTGCTTTTAATACCAACTCTTTCAATCCTTTTACACTCAGGGTTAGGACTCCTATCCTTTAAAGCAAAGAAATGGGAGTAAAGTGAGTACCTGGCTCAGTTCAGCAGGTAAGTAGCTTATAGCTTGCTTAGGAGAAAGAACCTATCGCTAAAGGATCGATAGACCGTAGTGATTAGACTGAGGCAACGAAGTTGGGCGAAGGGAGTTTAACAGATTGAATAGCCATTCTTCCATTTAGAATAGGTAATGAAGTATAATGAATTGTTTTACTGCACTGGATCTAGCTAGCTAGACTTTGCCCTGAGATTCCGGGCCGGATGTAACCGATTTCAATATGCTGAATTCTTTGATTAAGCGTATAAAGGGTGGAAGTCAAACTTACGTCAGCATCTCCAACATCTGCTCTAACGAGTGTCTTTAGGTTGAGCTCATAGCCTACTCCCACGTTTTTACAAGTAAAAAACGCGTCCCTATTGGTCAATCGTGGTTACCAGTATGCTTATTAGGCGATAGAGTATACGCCGGCTCCAATCATTCGTAGAGCAGTTAGTTAGAAATTCCTGGCTAGCAGCTGATGCCCGAACTACAGGAATAGCAGTATGAAGACGAACCTCCGAGCAGGTCCCTTCAAGCCCCAAGGGGAGCCTATGATTTCCGTGGAGAACCTATTGACGCCTGCAGTAATATCCCAGCCGAAGGTCTATCGAGCCTTAAAGAATCACATCTACTATCTATGGCAGTACTCCTAATGGCCTATACACTACGAGCTAATAGACTAAGTTCTAAACTAGTGCCTAAAACCTTTCCAGTGGTAGAGCCGAGAATCCAAATTCTCATTGGCATTAGTTACCTCCTTGCTGACTCCGATCCAGTGCACATAGATGATAGACTGCAGGGATTTACTACAATAAAAAAAAGTGAAGAAGAACCCCTCTGTAATTAGATCGATCCCATGATAGTTATTCATACATTCAGCGGTTTTTCATGACTCAAATTGCAATACAATTGGTTTCTTACTTCTTGTTACCACCTTTCTTTCACCATTGATTGTTGAACTAAAGAGTTCGAATGAGAATGATCGATCCTGGCAGGGTAAATAGTTACTTTCATAAAAGTCAGGCTAGTTCGCACCAACCAAACCAGTCTTTGCTTGTGAATTGAATCCATCTCTCTTAGATCTTCCTTTATCTAAGTAATTTCTGTAATTGGCTTAGTCTATCGACTAAGGGAACGAAGTAGATGAGTCGATAGACGATTGTGCAAGGGGAAGAACAAACTACATATTCATCTACGTGCTTATTTCGGGATACCTTACAGTACCGGTAGCAAAGTAAACGCATATAAGGTGTAGAATAATACAGTACCCTTGACGGCACCTGGGAAAGAAAGACACGTAAGACGATTGGAGCGAAGTTGTCAAAATCGCAACGATAGATATAGATAGCTTTGAGGGATGGAATAGGCTTAGCCAACCACTTTGACTACCGGTAGATACTTGTACTAAAAAGTTGCTAAACAAAGGCAACTTAAAGGCTTAGAATAGTTTTTGTTGGGGATGATAGCTGATCGGACTAAAGGTATGGAGTTGAGGGTTTCAACCGATTGCTTAGACGTAGTTGAGGAGGGGCCTATGTACATACATGCACTCATTTCAAGTCCTTTCTGTGCTTAGGCTTAGAAGTCAGAGGGTTGGTAGTTACTTAATGTATCCTTCGCATTCGCCCATTGATCTTATGATACTATTAGAATAGAAAGCTTTTTACTCGCAACAACCAGAGGTAGGAGAATTTGCGTAAATAGAGATAGATTATCAATCCCTGTCTGTACTCATTCAGACATACTTCTTGGAATTCTCGATTGAGAGATAGTTTGAGCATTGAAAAGCAAGCATAGCATTCCGTTTACGTCGATTACAGCAAAGCTTATGGGGCGATAGAGCTGAAGCTGAGCCGTCAGGTTCGTAATTGGCTTAGTAGCCAGGAAGGGAGGGTGTGTTCTAACAACAATATGGAAATAAACTAACCGGTCGAGCTAAGGTTAAGGTAAGTGAGTTGTATGTACTAAGGAACGACAAAGGAGTTGAGTATAGGGCTTGCCCAATGATCAAGGATCGCTGATGCTCTAATGAATGCAATGTAGGCTTCTGTCCCGATGTCGAATTCAACCACGCGACGGAAAGTGAACGGTTGAACCCCACAGGAATATCTTTCAAAAAGAGGGTTCTGGCATTAGAGATCTATGGGAAATGCTATGGGAAATGGAAATCCTTCTTTGTACCGACCCGACTCCTAAGTAAGCAAAGCAAGGCTACTTATGCCCATTCCTTAGCTAGAGTGAACCTTTCAACTCCAACAGGGAATGGCAATGAATGTGATAGAGCCTAACCCCTCTATTATCTTTATTATCTTTTTTTCTTTTTTGGTATATAAGGGATGAAATTCAGTGTCAACTGCTTTGAAAGGAAATCCGCTTATTCAGAACGTTCCTTGGATTCATGCTGGGATTCAGGCTATCGTTCTTACCGATCAGTAATGCTTTTTCGAGTCATTCCATAGTTGAGAAACTATACAGCCAGGATTGAATCACTTTCTTCGATGCTAATACATTTCAGGGTTGAAAGGACTTAGAGCCTATTGATGATTGCTGATTCTAAAAAGAAAAAAAGGAAATATTCTCTTGCCGAGAATGCCAACCAAGCAGAATGCATTTTGGGCAAATTCCTGCTAATTCTAAGAATTTGGGGGAGTGAACAGAGTAAGTCACGGGATAGGTCAAAAAGCTGTGCTGGGAGTCGCTAGACTGACTCTTTCATTCTCTTTTGTCTTTTATTAGCCTTATTGAAATCAAAGAAAAATGAAAGAGACTTGAAAAATATTATCCTACACTTTAATAGTCGTTCGACAGTGTTGATTTATAATGGCGACTACGACTACGTCTGCGACACCCGAGCTCTCGCCGGAGGAACTCGATCACTTGAAGAGGAATATCAAACGGAATCAAGGTTAGGAGGAGACGATGGATGCTTCACTGCCGGTCTCCGATGTGGCCCTTCCGGCTCTGGCTGCTGAGGGTGATCTGACAGAGGCATCTACGACCCAGGCGGAGACGGTGGTTCCTGAATCTCAGGCCTCACCGCCAAAGAGCTTTAGAGATACGGTGGTGGCTGATATAGAAGCACCAGTGGACATAGAAGTAGACGACTCATCTGACGAGGAAGAGGATGATCTGACCGGTAACCAATCGATTCCCAGAGTGAAGGTTCCCAAAGGCATCAAGTCTATTTTGCGTTCATCTTGGAGAAGAAGAGCGGTGATAGCAAAGCTTATTGGATACACTGTAGGCTGCTATAGTGACTTCCTTCCGTACCTGACAACTAAGCGACTATACCGTAGTAGCCTTATTCGATCTAAAGGATCTCCTTTCCTTTCATACCTCACTCGAGTGACTTTCTTTATGGATTGAGTTATTTAGTCAATGAAGACAGGCTAGGCGATATCTCTGATAAGGGAATCCATCATCAAGGTGAACTGAGCTGGCATTGTAGCTAGAGAGAGAACTTGTTGCCTTTTCATAAATAGGATGCTTGAATACTCTCTTTCATGAATTGGATAGGTGCCCAGCTCCACATCTCGCTCCTCCCTGATCCATAATTTCATAAGTGGGAAGCCTCGTTCCTACTAATTGAATTGGTTGAATCCCCCCATGGCATGATTCTACTTACGTTCACTAAGTAAGAGCCAGTCTGCCTTACGGCCCTAGTATGGACCAGAAGAAAACCTTTCCTATTCCAGCAAGTACATACTTGGCTTTGTTTGCGGAAGAAAGTCTCTTCTACACGTCTTTCACCGAAGGTGCTAAGGAAAGTATTCTAACTTTCACTGTAACTCCTTTGTTGTTCCTTAGCCTAAAAAAGTATCTAATTTACATACCATAGTTACTTGACTTTACCTACCTGTCTACTTCGTAATGGAAACTCAAGCAACATAAGGATGTTTATTTTCCACTCTTGTTGACAAAGCCTGGCCTAATGCGCACTTGATGATATGATACCTACTGCGCAGATCTATCTTGGAGTACCAACTAGAGCCAGCTAACATGTCCAGCATATCCTCAGTGGATTACGGGTATTTGCTATCTCCTAACTAAGCCTAGCCGTGTTTGAGCTCTAGCTTATATAAAGCAATTCAATCGCAACTATATCCGCTTCTCATGAACTAGGATTGCTTTTCAAATAAATGACCATGTCTTTGACTTGGCTAAGTTCCATCTGTAATCTTCCACCAGTTCTTCTATAAAAAAAGACTGACTTTACTGCCATTTCTTTGACCTTTTCAAGAGTGCTTAGCTGCTTATTCTAATGAAAACATACATCTTTATTCATTCGGATTCCGCCCAAGGGAGTGTCCTTTTTTTGCTGAAAGTAAGAAATAGGGACCTCACTTACTAACTAAGAAAGTACAGACTCTCTTTTCCTTAAGTCAAGTATCACCCATTGTTTGTTAAAGAAATGATAGGAACTAGAGCAAGACTCCTTTTATAACGTTAGGAGAACTTACGGGAACAAGGATCCCTTCTTCACCCACCTGCTACAGGCGAAAAGAAAGAATCTTTTGTAAAAAATGGGCTTGATAAGCCAGAATCCATTATTTCCGATGCTCAGTCTCTGATTGATTCAACCACTGGATTGCTCAAGTACAAGAATGTAGTCGTTTACAGCTTTGCTTATGAAGAGTTCGAATTGACAAAAAAAAGGCCTTAGTCTACAGAATGGAATCAAGGGGCACTGAGACGATTAGAAATTTCCCTAGCTAAAACATTTGGCTTGAGTGTAAATCGTTCTTCAACATAAATTTCTTATATGTTATGATATACAAGAATGTAGTAGCTCAATAGAAAGAAGAAAAAAGCGCAGCCGGGCCCATCTATCTGCGAAAGCCCTAGGTACGATCTCTTCTGTGATCCCTGGTCTCGGCAAAGGACAGCTGCATTAACGGAAAGCGTGATCAGCCTCAAAAAAGGCAAGGAAGAAGGCTATGACTCTTGATGTATGACCGGAAATCTTAGGGAAGTGATGTTACCATTTAGACTTTCCTCGATAATCCGGTTCAGATCAATCAAATCATTTAGTTAGAAATCCCATCATATTGAGAGTCTGGTTAGATAGTTTGCATTGAAGACCTACCTTTTTTAGAAAAAGAATCTTCGGCTTTGGAGATAGAGACTTTCCTACTGATCTTTGTGCTCCAGCTCCCCTTGCGTTGAAGGATTCCCCTTACTAGCTAGTACTAATGTCAGAGTCTAAGAGAAGTTGACAAGGCTTTCAGGCTTTTTCCTTTCTTAAAATAAGATTGACAGCGGGCAGACTAAAGGTCTATCGAGCCTCTCGCTTAACTATCTAATTCGACCAACAGACAGATATTCGTCATCAGTAGTCTAAACTGAATTCAAAGAGTAAATTGAAAAGTTCAGCTTGCAACTTCTTACGCAATTACTCCCCGGCTATCATCAAGAAAGTCTGAAATAACCCTCATCTCAAGCTGATACGATAGATCTCACTCAATGACCCTCAAAATCCTTTTTTGACTAGGCTATTCCGCTCTGGATTGGTCTTCTCACATACCCATTACTTTTTGGATTCAGTCTAATGCTTCTTACTGAGAATCATTCTCAATGGCGATCTCTTTCAAACATATAATCATAAAACTGTCTCGGAAGTGAGTCCATTAAGACGTATAAGATTTCCCTCTTTCTTGCTCACCCACCCAGTTCCATAAGAGCTGCTCAAACTTTTCTTCATCGAATAGGGCCCTAGCTTGCTTAGTACTTGACTAGTAAGGTTCCCTCTCCTCACAGAACAGAAAAAGCCTCATCCTGCAGCGCATAAAGTTTGAACCCGCTAAAGAAGCTTTTTTCGAAATCCCAACTCAACCGACTTCCGCTCCATCTTGTCGCCCCACCTTCGTCACCTGGGAATGTCAGTTTACTTAGTTGTCAGACGAAGGTATGCTTTGCTGTCTTGGGTTGCGAAACACTGGGGGCGTTTAGTTTACTTAGTTGCGTCATTCTGGGTCGAATTCCCTTTATGTCTTACTGATTGCTTGAGAGCTCTCTATTGCTCCATCACATCATGCTATGCTGCATTGAAATCAGACTGTTCGTTCCTATGGTATGGACTATATATATAAGGTCAATTTCCATGAGGTATCTGAGCGGGTTCTTTTTAGCGTCGACAACATTCACTGGCTAAACCATATCTATATGGATCTTGTGGATCATGGAAGCCGAAGTGAATACTTTGTCCAAGTTATACAATTTATTGTAGGGTAGTCTCATGGTTCCTGACCTATACTGGAGTTCTAACATTTGATTTTCTCTGACATTCCACGTTCCCGAAATGGATCCTATCAAATATTTATCATTATGCGCATCGTCCGAAAACAGCTTGTATGCCACTTTTTTTATTGCCGGAGTGGCTCTTGCTGGTTCTCTACTCTTCTGGGCGGGAACCCCGCTTTTAGGTCGTTTTTTTCGTTCCCTACCCCCGAAAGAACCCGTATTCCTACGGGTGGCGGAATATGCCCAGGCGCTAGTGGGTTTTGAAAATATTGACCTATGGGCGCCTGATCACTATTTGGAATCTTTTGCGACTCTCTTGGAATTAAAGCTCTATGTCCTTGAAGGAATAGAATGACTTCCAGGGGATCACAGTTGGGTAGAACTTGCTCATACAATTCTTTAAAATGTGATCGGTCCCCATTTGGACAATGTAGAAATGCTGTCATTGGCCTATTCCATTCTCTTAGAGCCGGGCCCGTCCAATATTTTTGTAACCGAAGCACTAAAAGTGCTTCTCCTTTGGCAAACATAGGAATGTTTGATCAATGGAAAAACGGAAATATTGGGGTCCGAACGCTATTTGAATGTGCGTCCGAATCTCATCATACTTTGAAGTGAAGTTACCATAGTAGTTTGTTAAAATAGTACTTATGTTAAATGTTAAAGTGAGAACTTCGGGAAAAAAGCAACTAACCTCTAGGATCCTTTGCCGGGGCACCAAGTTAGTATGGAAGAACTGCCGCGCCGCGGGAAATCCTTCTCTCTAAAAGTTCTCAGACAGGGTTCTGCTCTTGAAATGATGAGCATAACTTAGATAGGCGGAACGCGCAAGGCAAGCATAGGAGCCATTCGTCAGCAATGCAATGTGAAGCGCCATCCGTACTAACATCTTTCATTATTATCAACTAATAAGATAAGAAATTCCACAAGGTACAGGAACAGCCGAATCCAGAAGAAGATGTAGGCCTCAAAGGAAGAATTACAGTGAGCTTGATTCCGACTCAGCTAAGCTGCCCCGGATATGTAAGCAAGTCTAATATAAGAAAGAAGTTAGTTGGACCCCAGCTCCACAGGTGTAAACATGAAGTGAAGATGAAGTTAGGCTTTCCCTCTTATGCTTCATTACGCGATTAGAAGTGAGATTGCCTCCCCGTGACCAGTGCCTCTCATCCCATCTCCTCGTCGAAGTCCACCCCCTCCTCCTCTTTCCAGCAAGCCCTTGCCTTTGTAGCTCTCATTCCTGCTTGCCTTTTTTCGTTCTCATGGCACATCACATGTCTGAGCTAAGAGTTGGGATGGAGCTTTCACAAAGACTAGCATTCGATGCAGCAGACTTCTACTATGGTGCGCCAGCCTTGATTCAATCCCATATCCCTTCTAGCCTTTGAGAAAGTACACTGAACACTCACCCAATCTTGAAATTGGAGTTGAAGCAATCAACTGGCATACCTTGAATCTAGCCTGCAATCCTTTCGCACTTCTCTTAGGAGATTGATAGTTAGAGAGATATATCACTCCGAAACCTCAAAGAAAAGTAGTCCGATTGATTCGCTTTTCCCTTGCTTGCTTGCAGCTCTGTTCCTAGGTCGATCAAGGGCTAAAGCCAAGAAACTAGTTCCACAGCTTAACTAACTGATACATCTGGTAGTACCTTGAATCCATTCGTCCCAGTCCTGTATTTCTAGAATCTTTTTTTCTTTCAAATTCTTCTGTTCAAAGGCGGAACTCTTGTATAGGGCATGAACGGAGGCGAGAGGAATGAGTTCAACTTCCCCTTCTCAGACTAGTCGTAGTTAGAAAGGATAGCTATTCAATCCCGGAAGCTCTTTAGAAGACTTTGTTCTACGCTCGTACTCCTTACTTGGGGTCTATTAGCTCTACGCTCGGATCTCGAGTTAGCCCTACTTCGAAGCAGTAGCCCGCTTCAGCGATAGCAAACTCTTTTTATCCTCCTTCTCCCCTCCCGTCCGCTCGAGTGACTTAAACTATTCGCTTGCCTTCCCATTTCTCTCTCTCTCTTTTCTTCTTGTTGGCGCATTACGATTTCCTATTCCAAACCCATATCCCTAGCGAGGCTGAGGTGATCTCTACCCGAGTCTTCTGTCTTCCTTTTGTTGGAGCTACAAAGGCTTTTTTGGTGATGATCTAGATCTTTCTTGTATTTGACTTAGACTAGTCCTATCTATGGCTATCAGTTCCTTCCCTGGGGGAGTGACTTACGTACCTATTGGCGACTCGGCTTGAATGAGTTGAATTTGGGAAGGTGGTTAAGTCATTCTCTACAGAGAGAGCTTTCACTGTTCTCAAGTCTAGTTAACGAAGCCGAGAGGGAAAGGAGGCTAGAGAAAACAGAAGGAATCTGACTCCACATCGCTAACAAGCCTGTGATCGAATAGCGTAGAAAGAAGTGAATGGCGTGGCAGTTAGGACTTTACTTAAGCATAGAATATGAATGCTTTGGCTATCCTTTCACTAAGATGCTTTCGTCAAAGAAGCTATCTTCTTCCTAGTTTTTTTTGTTGGAGGAAGGACTGAGTATGAAGTAGGTCGTCGAAAGAGGCCTAAGAAGACTCCTTCTTCTCTTCTAGGATTTTTGCCTAGTAGAAATACTTGTCTCATTTCCTTTCCTTCAATGGACAAGAAAGCAAAGGCTTGATACCTTCTATTTCCTTCTAGTCTAGCAGCATCCTTGGACACACAAAAAGTACTCCAACTATACGCTGATTGGCTTGGTGAAAACTCAAGTGAGGAGTGGAAAGGGTCAAGTAATGGGAAGTGAAGTTTTGCATGCAATCCGCGTCAAAATTGATAGTAAGACCTCTCAAGCCAACAACATGACCTGTAGTTGGATCTGGAAGACTAATGCTTTCCCTAAAATGAAATTCTTCTCCTGTGGCCTTGCTTTCAGGGTCGGATAGCCAAGAGAGAACTTATTTTGAAAAGAGACATCATAGAGTTGCCTTCTTGTCCTCTTTGCCACGACAATATTGAACTCTTCTTCATATTCGTCGAGACGGTAAAGTGGCTAGGGATGTTTGGAATGCTATTCACATCCCCACAACCATAGAAAACTTTTTTTGCTTACAGTGAATGATTGGTTTAGACTAAATTGTCAGATGTCCTACCTCCGTGCTGCCCCCTGGAGCATGGTTTTCCCTGTTGTGTGCTGGATCTTGTGGAATCACAGAAAGAACGTGGTCTTCAACTCGACAACAACTCTTGTCCTCAATCTGCTTGGTCGATCTATTGGCTACAACCCTATGGAAGGCGCCTCCCATAACTCAGCTCTGTATAAAGATGTATCAAAGGTGTACTCCAGAGGTGTAGCCCGCCTGTGACCTCTAGGAGGGTGATGCAAAACCAGGCATACTTTTTTCAATTTATATAAATGCACTTCTTTCCATTTCCTTTATACAATTTTGTCCTAAATCATCATATTCCAAGCACTTCGATGAATCTCTGTATTTGTCTATTATTAGAGGTTCTTGTGCTATAATTCAGATCGATTAAAGTTAGTATGCTCAAAGAAAACTGTTGAAACTCCAATAATAAGCTACACCGATGAAGAAGAAATTGAACCCCGGATTCACTCCTTAGAATAATAGAGCGTAATGAAAAGGAAATTGTCTCTCTCCAGGATTCCCTGGTAGGGAATGAATTCCAGGACATACTTTGAGGAGGTTGAGAAAGTGAACTTAGGTGAAGATGGGGAGATAAAAGAGGTCAAAATCGGGACATCGTTCTAAAGACACAGCTTATTCGGTTGCTCAGGGAATACAAAGACGTCTTCGCGTGGTCTTATGAATGAAGATATGCCTGGGTTAGACACTGACATGGTGGTCCACCATTTTCCGCTTAGACCGGAATGCAAGCCAGTTAAACAAATGTATAGGAGGATGAAAATGGCTGTCCAGTTGAAGATCAAAGAAGAAGTTCAGACAGAAAGAACTCAATGCCAGATTTATAACGGTAGCAGGGTATCCAGAATGGGTAGCAAATAGAGTGCCAGTCCCGAAGAAAGATGGCAAAGTCAGAATGTGTGTTGACTATCGAGACCCGAGCAGGGCAAGCCCGAAAGATGATTTTCAGCTACCACACATAGAAATGCTCGTCGACAATACTGCGGGACATTAATTATTCTCTTTCATGGACGGATTGTCGGGTTACAACCAGATTAAGATGGCTGAGGAAGACAGAGAGAAGACAACCTTCATTACAGAATGGGACACTTTCTGCTACAAGGCGATGCCTTTTGGTCTAAACCGGGTCAACCTACCAGCGCGCCATGGTAACTCTATTTCATGATATGATGCATAAGGAGATCGAGGTGTATGTAGATGACATGATTGCTAAATCTAGGCCGTAAGAAGATCATTTAGTGAATTTTAAGAAGCTTTTCGATCGACTCTGGAAGTACCAGCTGCGTTTGAATCCGGTCAAGTGTACGTACGTTCGGAGCCCAATCGGGGAAATGTGCTGGGTTTCATTGTCAGTAAACGAGGAATCGAAGTTGACCCCGATAAAGTGAAGGCCATTCAGGAGATGCCGATCCCACGAACCGAGAAAGAAAGAAGGGGATTTATGGGAAGGATCAACTACATTGCCCGCTTCATCTCAAACCTCACTGCAACCTGTAAACCCATTTACAAGCTGCTAAAGAAGAATCACCCGAAAGAAGGCAGCTGGCCGGATGATTAGCACTAGAGAGCGCCCGAAAGAAGGCTCGTCGAGACCTCAATCGCTGATCCAGCAAGAATGTCAGGTGAGACCTATGTTGAGTCAACATAGGCTTCCTGTTGACTATTGGTCTGTCTGCAACCGGGATTAGTGAAACCCGGACTGTAAAGGCTTTACCATGAGAGTAAGCGGAACAGATCCCATTTCCAAGCACTGAGCGGAACCATCCAAGCACACCGTGGGGCCTAGTTTACTTGTTCTCTTTGATTCCTCTGGACCAATGAAGACAGATGTACTAGATACAGAATCCATGTAGATCTAGAATGACACCAACCCAATCTCAATGAAATAAAGAAAACTGCATCAACAACCTCCTCTTCTTAGCCGCTCTCTATGAAAATAACTCATTCTGGACCTAAGAGGGGAGAATGAAAGCCAATCACTTCTGTCACAGCCCAAATCAATTCTTATATGTAACCCTCGAATCTTCGCAAAGAAGGTACGTGTCTCAAAGAGGATATTGAATATTATTAGTAGCAGGGCTAAAGTACCTCTTTGACTTTATTTAACTCTTTGCAGTCAAAGATTGAAATAAGACATTTATACCTCCACTTACTTCTTTAAAGTTTGAATCAAGCTTCCATCATTTCAAGTTAACTCCTTCATAAATCCATTTTCTTTTGTAGCTTCTTACTCTACCTTCTCTGGAAGGCGGGGAAACCTTCTTTGTGCCCTAGGTTTGGTAGTAATTCGCTATGTCTCTGCTGCTGAACTAGATTAATCGGATTATCCTGCGTCTATGTTCAAGCTTATGATTATATAATCTTTCCCGAGACTCTCTCCGGCTTGTTGGTCCTTTGCTTTCACCTTAATCCGTAGAAATGTAATATGGAATAGCAGGTGTATCACTTGCTTATAAAATGGATTTAGGGTCAGTCTAGCTAGCCAGATGCCTTGAACATGTCTTTTCGGAATGATCCATTCCGTTTATCCTCGAAACTACATGGCGAACTCTTTCAACTTGACTTCTCGATTAAAAGCCTATCTGTCTTGTCCCTGAGCCTTTCTTCTTCTGTGGTCTTTCCACTTTGACCTTTTCTATTGGCACGGATAAAAAGGAATTTCCTCTCCTCTTGGTCTCGTCATCTTGAGCTTATTCGTGATTGGTAAAGGAATGGGGAGCTGAGCTTGCCAACACCTTCTTCATCTGTCAAAGAGAAGGCCCTGCGGAGAAAGAAAGGAGAACGAGGGGCGAGGGAATATGGAAGATTTCTTTTTTCAGTACTGGGAGTTCGGAGATGCCCAAATCAGTCCACGAACTCCAATGCTATTCCCTTTCCTCTTCTTTAGCCAGAAGCTCTGTTCGCGCTATCGAAGAAGAGGCTCTTTCAATGGCTCGGTCAATATCGATCCAATTGCTTATATAAACGGATCCATCAACGAAGAAAGCGGGTCCGATCCGAACCCAAGAAGAGATCTCCTTCCCTACAGAGACGGAGCTTACTGGGGAAGCCAACATCCAAAGACAGGCTGAACTCTACTTTATTAATCTAGTGGGCACGGCTAGCTGAGTGGGGGGATTCTATAAGCCGGTTAGGCTTCTTTCTGATGCACATCGAAAATCACTCATAAAGGAGGTTACAGCGGAAGAGGTAGAGCAGGTGGTTAAGAATATGGACCCTGACAAGCCGCATGGCCCTAAGGGGTTTAATGCTTCTTTTTTTCAGCCTTGCTGGAACGTTGTTAAAGAAGATCTCGTCAAAGCTATTAATAATTTCTTTCTTTAAGAAAGGGAAGTTGCTCAAAGAGGTAAATTCCACTTTTATTGTTATCATTCCCTACCCTGTGAAGTTTGATGATTTCTGGCCTATTGCATTATGTAATGTGATCTAATAAACGAAAATCTTGGCTAACCCTTTGCTAGATGCAGTACAAGTTTTGGTTAGTCCTCAAAAGTAGGCTTTTCCAATGGGCAGGAACTTCCATCGGGAGAGCAAAGTTCTGCGCCAAACTGGATATTCGCAAAGCTTACGACTCAGTCTCTTGGGAAGGGGTATTGATGTGTTTGGAAGCTATAGGATTCCCCAACATATTAAGAAACTATATCAGAGAATCTTTCACTTCTACCTCCTTTAAGGTATTGAAACATGGCTCACTCTCTTTTTTCTTCAAAGGAGCTAGAGGCCTGCGACAGGAGCTCATGAGAGCCCCACCTATTCACCCTGGTTATGGAAATGCTCAGCCAAAAGTGTGCATCTCCGGGAACATAACCTGGAACAGAAATAGGCGCTTTCCCACTTACGATTCCTTCTTTCGTCTTGTCTTACAGGGGATCGGATCAACTAGTTGACCTGGTAAAGGAACTCATCTTTCACTCCTCCCTTCCCCCAGTTGGTTTCGCTCTCAAGGAGATTCCTTGTCACAACAATCCGACATCTAAACCTTGTTGTACGATATCCACGTGCACGTGAAAAGGACACTGGCTTCATTCCTATCCCAACAGCGAGTAAGGATCCAAGGCAAGGTTTAGAAGGTAAGAGGGAATGTGCTAAGATTCTAAGACCAAGAAATCCTTAACCTTAAGGACAATAACCATCAGTCGGAGAGCTAGCTCATAGCTCCGTACTTCATTATCTTTCAATTCTGTTTCTGTAGTGCCTGGCGCCTTCACCCGACCGTTCGGTAGATGTGAATGCTATCAGGATTTAGGCAGTGCAAAGGATAAAGTAAAGAATCGGTGGTATATTCAGGTTCGTTTAACAACCCCTTGCTCTCTTGTCTTCATTCCCGATGAGACTATACCCCGCCCCGATCCTATGGGCAAGCGATTGAACTTCTCCTTGGGAGTACATCAATCAGAGATTGGCTCCTTCCTCTTTCTTCTTTGGTTGATGTTAGGTGGCAGAGGTATACGTTGATCAAGAATCCATTCAATGAGAGGCTGCTCTTTTCTCTCCAACTCCTCGTTCTTTGATGTGACCCCTTGACTCAGCCGATGATTGAGCTGCTTAAGAGAGGTCGCTACTTTCGCCTATTTACCTGAAAGAAGAAATCTCTCTGACCTCTACCTGAACAGGAGAGCCACTGGTCGTAGTCCGAAAGTCTTTCCACTGAGCTATTCTACCGCGTCAGTGATCAATCGACAATGCAGCGACGATTCTAACGAACTTCCAGTCAAATGGGTAGCTCTTGAATCTGTCTATGAAGTTGCTTTAGCTTCTTTTTACGTAAAAAACGATCGGGGCTCCCGTCACCTGGTCTGCACCCTTTTTCTTATCCGGAGATGGACTTTATGCCAAGAGGTGCGGCCATAACACTTATAACATAAGGTGACTCGAAGAAAGAGAAAGACGGAATAGCTGGGAAGATCCGCTTGCGGATCTCCAACAGAGATCAGGACATATACTACTGATACGCGATCCTACCCATTTGACGAAGCGTCAGTCCTTATCTTTTTAGATAAAGGTATCCTATCCATAATGTCTATCCAGAGGAGCCGCCCTTGATTTTCTTTTTTACATTTTTAACCGGAGTTTCCACCCATTGATTGGAGGACAGGACTGCTGCATAGCTAGCAGCACCGGGGCTTCAAAAACTAGAATTTCTCTTGGATCTCAGTCAAGAAAGCAATCAAGAGTCCAATCCCGGATGTTCAGCCCGGTGGAAGGAAAGGGACTCAGAGCGAGGGCGAGTATGCGAAGGCTTTCCTGTCTCAGGGAATGTATAATAGCCGGCGGGCTTCATTGCTTTCCTTCTCTGTCTGGCTGTTTAGTAGGAGTCGCTAACGAGTTAATGTGTATCCGGCCGACTCGGATTTCCTTATTATTGAACTTTGTTTGTCTAAGTGAAATTTCTTTCTTGCTTTCAATGTGTCCCTCAGTTAGTGCAGTTGCAGGCCTTTCTCTTCTCACCTTCAGTTGACTGAGACTGAGAGTAAGGGTGCAGGGGATGTGGCTAGTCTTTGACTAAGGTTGATTGCAGTTTCTCTGGTTCTTGATTGAGTCTTTGTCTTGCAGGAGTGATGTCAAACCTATTGCTTGAGTTGTCTGTATTGTAAGTATGGTAAGGGGTTGAAGTCGTGTAAGCGGCTTCTTCCGAATTTGCCTGTACTCCGGGTCTAGTACGTATGAAAAGATGTCAGCTAAGTGGCGATTTCTTTTCCTGGATTCGATTCCCGAGCGGCTAAGGTCCAATCCGGTATTCTATTCCGTCTGTGCGAGCATTCATTACATTGCCTACGTCTAGCTGTGTATTCGAATCGGTAATTGCATAAGTAATCTCTTTTCTTATGAGAACTACGAATCATCCTCATGAATAAGCTCAACTCTACCTTAAGGAGAAGTGGAGGCAATAGGTCCCGTGCAGCTTTAACTAACTCTACTCCTCCATACGCCTATCCTTTAGTTTAGTGGGCCAGGTCCTCCAGCCTTCCATTAGCTTTCGATTTAGTTAGCATTCAAAGTCTTGGAATGCGAGCTTATGTGCTTTCAGGTATAGGCCCCATTCGCCTGACTTTCTTGAAGTCCTAGGATTCTCCCCTAGTATTCCATTCTCTCCCCCTCTCGGCCTTGCTTTCATTCCTGTCTCATTTGAAATAGCTCCTAAGGCAAGCCCGGGAGTCTTCTCGAAGCTGTCTAAGTCTTGTAAGGCTCCTATATCTATATATAGAGAGGTCATGGTATGGAGGGCGGATTTCGTAGCGCATAATCGTGGTTGGGGCATTCCTTCTTTTAAAAGAAGACTACAGGACTTGGTCAAAGACTAGGAGAGCGAGTCAAGACACTCTCTTCTTCCTCTTGAAAGTTCTCTCTCTTCATTGATTTATTTTGTTCCCTTAGTAAAAAAACTCAGTGTCGATCTCAACTCACGACTGGTTAAGAAAGCAAAGTTCACTCTCAAGCTAACCTGTGGATGCAGATAAAGCTCCACCTCTTTCACCTTTCTTTCAATGGCAGCTAGTTGAGCTTTAGCGGGCATACCAGTGTGGGGCATTCTTCGAGGAGAAAGGCATTTCCTCGTCTTGATCCTGTAGTGGAGCTTCTTTTCACCTAACCGTCCGCCTTCTTGTACTTTTGTTGAGATTTCCCATACATCAGTGATTTGGAACATTACTTAGGCTATCCCTCGGTTTTTGAATGTAGGAAGATTCCACCATAAGGGGATTACCGGTCTACTAGTATGATTGTACGAGACTCTTCTTATTGGTCAATCAAGCTTTCAAGACTGACTCTTGCGGGGACAGAAGTAGAGGGGGACCAAGCTCAGAGTCAGAGTCAGCTTTGGAATGAGGGTTTGCTTTGATTTAGCCGAGAGAGAGCTTGAAAGCGAGTTTGAGTGATCTGAGGGTGAATAGATAGAATACCGGAATTCCACTAGTGGGGTAAGCCTTGCTTTTCGTACAGGGCAAATTCGAATATCTTAGTGAATAGGGCACAGGACAGGAATATCCTTGATCGACCTTTGAGTCACCCTGGAGTGACCTTTGCATATCCTACTCTTTTCGCATCTTTGGGGGCTAAGGCGATTAGGGGGCATAAAATTGTATTCATTAGCCATTTACCGAATAGAATACACTCATTTACCCCTAAAAACTTCACTATAGACGGCTTTCTTAGCCAATAATTCTATTTCTGAGAAGTAGGGGCTCTTTGCTTCTTTCGTCCCATCGAGTAAATACCCGGCTAGCTCCTCAAACTCTTCAAAATCAGCCTTCCTTAACTACTTCTTCTCCTAGTTCGGATGGAAACCCTGATCAGGCAGGTGGCCTCGCTAACATAGCTATCCCTCAGAAATAGCTGCATTCCATTGAAGAATTTTCCGGGTGGGAAGAAAGATATTGAATCGAAAGCGGACATGCTGCTCACTAGCTAGATCGGACTGTCTGTACCTTTGCTAACTCTTCTGCCTGTAAGGAAGCTTGAAAGAGGGAAGAGTCAACTATAGCAAGAACATCTGAGGCTAAACCCTGGCAACTAAGCAGAGCAATTAAAGAAGGTAGTTTAGGGCTTAAAGGAAAGAAGTGAACTTGAGGTGCCCTCTAGATCAAGCAAGCGCTATGAGAAGCCTTCAATGGATGAATTTGGTAATGATCGCATACAGAGAATCCTAAACGGGTCTCCTGCTTTTATTTGAAAGGGCTCGAGACCAGATTTCCACTCTTGAATTCAAGCATTAGAAAGATCAAAAGAGAGAAGGTAGTTATTTTCGTCTCAATACAATAGGCTATTGGACATTAACTTACAAGACGCACGGGAGATACCTGAAAAGTCTTCATTCTCATCAAAGTAAGTGAATCCAGTAGGGGGTCATAAGATTCGGGCGATTACTCATTAGCTTCCGACTCGTTCAGTTAGCTTATGCCTCGAGCAATTTGGTTTCGGTCGGGTAAAAGAACTCGTAAGGTAGACTTCGCTAATAAGATCAATGTACTAAAAGTACTTGATTCCTGTGCTCTCTCCGAAAGTGGCATGTCAAAACAGAGGTTTTTCAGCACATCTCTTATCCTCACCTAGAGAGAAAGAAAGTCAAACTCTTCGTAACTAAGAGTAACTAGTCTCCCTATCGCCAGCCAAGAAGTTCTCGTCCGATTGCCCTAAGGCAAGTAACTTCAAACTGAGGAAGGGGAGGGGGTTTATGAACGTTACAGAGACACTGCACTAGATGCGCATGAGGGAATGAATTGAGACTACCACACACGAATCCTATTCAACTACTAGCTCCGTCCTTGGATAGAAGGATGAAAGTTATCCCAGTAGTAATATTACAGATATCCCTGATCTGCTCTCATCCAGCAAGCTCTCTAAGACTAGTAAGCGCAAACCTCTCTACAGTAAAGAAGTGAATAGACTGGCCTTCTCAGATGCGCGTAATCGTCTTGATGTGGAGATTCCGCTTGAACTAATAGACAGATGGAATACTGAATAAACTTTATTAACTCTCCTTCGGGTTAAGGCACCTCTTCTCAATTCCAAAGGAAAGATTTGCAGTAGAGGAAGTCTTTGGGAAGTCAGGTTTGCTGCATCTGATATTACCGCTCCGTGGGCTTAAAAACCTCTCTATTAGTCAGTCAAACTAGAAAGAGTTCGCCTTACTGATTAGGAAACGGAACCATTAAATAGTAACAAACCAAATCCGATACAAGGATATGAAATAGACGCTTGCGCTAATCAAATGGCTTCATGTGGGTCAATCTCTCTTCCAAGGGCCAACACGCCTATCATAGTAGGACCCCCGTCTCCCCTTGTCCCCTGCGGGGTGACACCCCTTATCCCTTATTGACTTGCTCGAAACATGAGAACTTTTCAATATTGTTTCATGTCCTTAAGTCATGGCACTTTCTTTTTTCTTAGAAAGGCTGTCCACGACTGACCTGACTAACCAAGTGAACGGCTAATCGCATAACCCCTTCATGAATCTATGTGAAGGGATCCGAACCGGCGACGAGAAGTGAATGAATGAAGATGGGAGCGGGGAAGGACTATGAGCCGCAGGCTAGATGTATGAGCCGTAAAGCTGGATAAGACTTATATGATTTTATGGAGACCAGCCAGTCTAGCAGGAGGGGTGGGAGATTGAAAGCTAGCTCCTGACTCGAGGGGAGCCTATGAAAGAGATAGTCTTAGTACACCCGAAGGAAGATGGAAAGCTTTTAAGCCTAGTAGCACGGTGGAAGTCCAATCCGTGTGAGTATGAGTGCCACCCAAGCCGCTTTCAAGCTCTCCAACGCTAGCAGTGCAGTAAGGGTTCATTCCAAGCGAACCAGTAGCAAAGCGGTTGAAAGCAGTCTATAGTGAAGAAAGAGGGGGAGAGAAGACAGGATTCGCTGCTATAGTTCCAACAACAGTAGCGGTGAACAAGAGTAGCTGCTAGTGCTCGAAGGATTGAAATACCTCGTCGCGCTGGGAAGCAGAGTACCCTATTTGCATTTGCAGTTCAGTGCCTTGCTTGCCTTCCCCACTGAGGAGATAGACAGGTCTATTAAAGGTACCTTCTGGGGCTGGAACTAGAAGAAGGAATGTAGGAGCTAGTCTTCAAAGCTTTCCTAGATAGGGGAAGCCGTGCTCATTGGCCAGTGGCAGGGGATAGTAGTGCATCTTCGGCTAGGTCTCTATCAACTCGTTCTTCCAAGTCAGGAGAGTGAAAGGCTTTCTTCCTTCCCCCGGAGCTGTAGTTGATCTTGGCCCAGTAGCTCTAGCTTCTTATGCCTTTCTGCTTTCAGACCTTGATGGAAAGTCTTCCCCCGCTGATGCCTTAAGATCTTCACTCGTCGTCGTAAAAAGTGCCGTACTTTCTGCTCACTTAGGACTTGCTGCTGGAACTGCTCTAAACAAGGGACCCGCCGCTTCTGCTTCTGACTTTCTTCCTAAATTCTCTTTCTTGATGTTCGATCGTGTACTAGCATAGCCCCTTGAGGTCTCCATTCCTATGTCCGTGAGTGGTCCATTCCAATCCGTCGAAGTCTTCCTTCCAGTGGTCCTAAGAGCAGTAGCAGTCCGAACCCGAACCTTACATTCTTCGAAGTCAGGTGCAATCTCCTTTTTAATAGGATAGTGGTCTAAGCCGGCTGTTAGTGCACCTTCTCTTCCGCAGCGAAGTAATCCCCTTCTCCTCGACTCGGGATAAGGGCTTCAGATGGAGTTTCTGTTTAGCACCATAGGCTAAGTCCGCTAGTCTTGCATTCATTCCTCAGGTGAAGTTAGTTGGTGGAATATCCCTACCCCCAACCTAAAGAATAAGACTTCTATCCTTGAGGTAATTGTATCGGCCTTTGCTTCGAGTTAAATCGTATCAGCGCCTTCGCAGCCTGCCTTTCCATTCTTCGAGTGCAGTTCCTTCTGGAGCCTTTTTGACTCCTACCGAAGCAACCGTCTCAAGTGCTGACTTTTCTTCCCACCTTTGGTGAGCTGACCTTCTTGTGTCACGAGTGATGTCAAACCTCCTTCTTGTCTTGTCTTCTATTCCGGGAAGTGGTATAATAGGCCCCCTAAGGGAAGCCGTTTGGCAGCTGTCCGAGCCTTCCATTGGTGTGAGTACGGCGCAATGCCAGTCATCGAATAAGCCTATCATCCTTGGCTTTAAGCCCAATCCTTCGATTCGTTCTTCAGTTCATGCTCATGTCATAGACCCGGCCTTTCTTTAGGGGGGCCTCTCCTTCTGTGTATGGGATTCGTCCTTGAGGTGATGGTCCTTTCCCCTTGACTTTAGGGAACCCTTGGAAGGAAAGATAGAGAAAAAGTGTTCCGTGAGGAAAAAACAAAAGAAATTTGGCCGGGTAAAGAGTCTCAAAAAGAAGAGGGAACCCTATACAAATAAAAGGTATGGGCTCTGGCAGGAGGTACCACCCAACTACGAATCTTAAGTGGGGAATTCTCCCTTGACACTCATAGGTCGACTTTCGGCCCGATTGCACGGATTATTTGACTGGTCCTAACCTATTAACTCTGATATTTCATGGTAACATTATATATTCTAATTCTAGATTCTTTACATGTATAAAATAGAATGTCTTATTCTATGTCCTAACTTGAATTCCTTGATTCATTCGAGAGCCTTATATAAGTATATCTGCTAAACCTGGCTTTTCTTTTGATCAGCAGAATGAAGTAAATATGACTTTTTTCAACTTTAGTAATGTTGAAGGGTAGTTGATTGAAACTAGCGCTGAGAGGTTGAAATTTATCACTCCACGAATAGAATAGAAGGCCATCAATCCCCTGTTTGGTATGCAATCTTACCACCGCCTTAATCAACATATTATTCCGTTTATGAATATGCTCAGGATGGAAGAGCACCCGCCACATGTCTTCCCTCTAAAACTCAAAAATGGAAAAACCTTGACAACTTTCAGATCTTCTAGCTGGACCAAAATCCTATATTGATTCAGAAACAGAAAAGAGTAACTACTACTAAGAAGTCAATCTCTCTCTACTACTTTTTGATCTTCTAAAGATTTCTTAAACAAGGTAAGCACAAAATAAAGATATTAATTTGTAAAGTAAAGATATGTAAAGAACTCTATTTTATAAGTATAAGCGGTTCCTCGCTTTCATTTTCGATTTTCAAAATAAATAGAAAGTCATTTTTTGAGAATTTTATAAAAAACCACAATTCTAAAACGACTATTGAATGCTAAAAGAAAAGATATAGCTCTTTTTTTTTCTTAAGATGAGAACTCTTATCAAGTAAGATCAAGTAAGACCACTCTCACCCCTCCACCTCCTAGGTGGCCCCTCGAAAGGTACACCTTTCTACCTTTCTACACCAATAAATCGAAGTTTGAACTCTAATAAAAAGAAAATAGAAAAAGCTCATGAGTAAAAAGAATTTATTCTTAGAGAGTCTAAGCAGCCATCCTATACATGGAAAAACCTCCTGGTGAGAGCATAAGAAGGTAAAAATCAATACTTAATTCAGAATTAATAGCATCAAAAATAGAATAATAATCATCCTTATAATTGCTTGCTATTGAACATAGGCTTCACAATTAAGCCGAAAATAACCTAAATTAGGAAAGCTACGAGTAAACTATTCTTCTAAGAGAAGAGGCTTAATTCGTTAGATATGTAAAAGACAATAAGCCAACAGGCGGTATTCTATTCCATGTAAATCGCTAAAAAAAAAAGACTTCCTTACCATAAGCGTCTTTCCCTTTCATATGAATCATATATGTATCTATAAATTCTTTCAGAGAAGATCATCATATATACAGTATAACAGTATAATCTTCTTTTTCAGAGAAAAGAAAGTCTTTTTAAAATGCAATTTGGTACGCTTGAAAAAGATCAACTACAAACATCATATCTGTCTAGATATTTTCTATATTCTATTTATTTGGACGAAATAATTGTGTTTATTTACAATAACGTATAACTACTCTTGAGAGTGCCAAGAAAGATAAAGCATCCTTAGGATTAGGCTATGGCTGAAGAAAAGATTTTGAATCTGGATCTGAATCTATTAATAATGAATTAAAGACAAGGGGGTATAAATGGTTGTACTTACGTACCTTTAGAGGTGAATAACAATATCAATATTGATCGGAACAAACATCTCTGATGAGACTCTCAACTTCACTATCAGAAAGACAAAAAAGAGACGAGAATTCTCTATGATTTCTTAATTAAGAAATCTATAGCTACCCATGAAGCATTACCTTCTGTACCAGAACAATTATGAAACATTCTTTCATACAAAATACAAAGAACGTTGTAATACATTCGCACATGATTTCCTTACTAAAAGGAAAGATGAGAGCACATCAATCGTGTTTAACCGCACGTACAGTGGAATCCCTTTAGCAGCATAGAGTCTCATAAGAAGATTTTCTTTCTTTATATCCTAGTGGTCCCACCGTAGGTTTCATTTGACCCATTGCAATACAGGAAAATCGATTAGGCATTCCAGTAGATAAGAACTTGGTATGGGAGTTAAAGAATTGCTAACTCAGAAGTCAACTAGTTTGATTTTCACGGTATTTATCTTGTACTTTAATGCTCTTGATCTTGTCATATTCTTTATGCTTTGTTAGAAGGTTCAAGACCAACTCTTTATAGCTATGGATGCTACTACTTTCGAGTCTTAGGCTTTTTTATTCATAATAGGTGAATACATTGGAAGTTCTCTTAGTTGATGGAAATCGAGATAAGTGTTTTTAGTGCAATGTCTTATGAGAGACTATGGAAGCTTGGTATAGTGATCCACTGCTAAGAATGGATTCCAATATACTTCATTTTTGTCATACTGGATAAGAGTCTTATCTCCACTTTTCGGATCGAAAGGAGAAGTTATTGAACCTACAATACTTTCGAATATGTCTCGATAGAAATCTCATGTGTCAGGCTTAAAACCAATTCCGAAACTAATAAGGTATCATATCAATATATGTGAGGTAAGAAAGTCTCTATGTGCATATTTCCGATCCTAGAAGCAAGAAAGAGAAAAGATAGAAGACAAGCGTTCTCTCATGGTTTTCATTCAACTTCCATCTTTCAAAGTCAATCTATAAATTATATACTCTAAGTGGTTTGTGTCCTCTAATTACGGAATAAGAACAAGCCTTTCTACTTCATGTTGACGAATGAGCGCACTTAGCCTAAGGAGTTTTTCTCTTGTGAGAGAAGATTTATCGAGTTCTTCATTCCTTGAGTCCTAAGGAAATCTCTTATCCTGGGAAAAACGTTTGAAGGAGTCTATAGTAAGGGTAAACTAGGACTTCGGTTGACATGGAATTGGATACAATTACGCCCATCCATGCTTTTTAGGGCATATGAATACACTCTTCTTATCTTTCTGTTCAAGGATACTCTGAAATGCTTTCTAACCAATAGAAAGAAAAGTGTTCTATTGTATCCCGTTCATATCCTTCCTTGTCCGACAATCTCACTCGAAATCCGATCTCATTTGACCTTCTCGAACTGAAAATCAAATACCCCATCTTAAGAACCTTATCCTGTGCTAACTAGTCAGAGCCTATAAGCCCTAATCTAGATCTCGAAATGCTGTTAGAAAGTGTCGTTCACTAGTATGTTGATGTTAGAGTTGGTCAGAGTCTTTTCTCATCGGCCCCGGTGAAATTTTCTAAGTCCGTCTGTTCAAATCAATCCATAAGATTTAGGTTTTCTAGGAAAAGGTCAAGCACTCCTAATAGACTCAAAAACCTATATAGAGAATAAGAAGCTCTAGCATCACCAATCTTATCTTTCCCAAGAGCTCTTTTGTAGGGATCAGACGAATTGTCAAAAGAAGAAGTCAGTTAGGATTCCTGAAGAGTAGACTTAATTGCTTTCTAAGCTTCTTACTAGTGATGAGATTGATTGTCCTAGATGAGAGTATACCTGTGTATTATCTCATCTAAGAGAAAAGGAATGGAGACAAGTCAAAATACTTGAGCTATGCTATGCATCGTAATGGCTCTTATCGCTTTGAAAGACACCTTACTGTAATAGCATAAGATAAGAATCTTAATAGAGGTTAATCTTACCTCCGTCTTTCCAAAAAGCCCTAGAATTCAACCAAGGATTGCAATGGACATGGACTTCGATCCGTTAGAATGAGTGGAGCTTAGCAAAGGAGTCGCTTTCTCTTTTGAAAGATTTTGAAATGCGGTTTCGAAAGAATCAAAAGAGGTTTCATTGGATCTTTCCACTACCTTTAAGCTGCTCATTCCAGTGTGTGGGTAGACCTATATGGGGTGGGGAGGAAGCATTTAATAGAGTGAATACTAGGGTGAAAAGATTGCTTACCTTAGACTTCTTTCAGTCTTTAATAGAATAGAGACTGTCTAAGCCCTTAAGCGGATCCTCTATATAAGTAAGATAGGTAGTGGTCGTGAAGGAGGACAGCATTGCGTAAATGCTTATGCCCCATACTATTATTAATCCTAGTAGACATCCTTTCCCAACTCTCTAGGAATCCCTGTAAAACGAATATCCGCTTTTTAGTAAGACAGGAAATCAATCGCTAGTTTCAACAGTAGAGCTATGAGAGAAGATCCACTAGGATAGCTGCTGCAAAGTCTTCTTCAACCCTTCTTTAGCCTTTAATTGCCATAAACATAATACAATAGAATAGCATGAAATGAGAGTCACCAACCCATCTATAATCAAATCTTCAAGGTCAAAAGAGATGTGCTAAGATCTCTCTATACCTGGTGTGGGAGACTCCGTGGAGGAGGGATACATTGTCTATCTAAGGGGTCTCATGCCTCTGTCTGAGGTATCGAATTCCTCGTATTTTATTTGCATTGGGGAGAAGGATGACTTCATTATTTGTTCTGAGTGAATAGGGATTGCAAGAAAAACTTTCTATATATTTGAGAATCCCCGGTTATTTTCGTTGAATCATGGTTCTTGTGAGAAGGAGTTGAACAAGAAAGGGTTAGCCTTCTCATTTGAAGTCTTTGTAAATGGATTGTTTTCACAAAGATTTCTTTGAAATATGAAGCAGGAATCAAAGCATATTTTTAATGCACCTCATCCTAAATAGCATATACCAAGGGCTGTGAGGCTACCATCTAACCGAATTTTCTTATTCTAAGGCAGGAGCAGAAGGCCTAAAATCAAACTACCTCTCCATCATCAGTCAAAGGCAGAAAGACAAAAAAGGTCAATAAAAGCCTCTTATGTATGTTTGTCCATCAAAGGACCTAGGCTTTCCCATAAACTCTTATCTAGATTAAAGGCAGAGAGTCAGACATATTGATTGAAATGAAACTGCAGCGACGGAGCCTTATTAGAACAACCTCGTTATGAGCTTGACACCTCTCACAGCAACAAAGGTAGAGAATCTTTCGTTGGGCATCCTATTTGGGAGTTGAGTCAGCAGGGAAAGGAAGGCTGGCAGCTAAGTCACTCTCACTAAGATGAGATGTGCCATTGAGACAGCAGTCTTTCAAGGTCCTTTGCCTCTTTGTTAGACCCCACCCCAGTAGCCCAGTAGTGGTGGACTCTTTAGTCCAGGATCTCAAATCCTTGATGGATTCGCGAGAGCGTGCTTTAACATTTGAACTTCTTTTTATTCTCCCGCTCGTCGACTTCAAGGACATTTCTCGATGAGACAGGAAGACAAGAGCAAAGAAGCATGGAAGGGCTCCTTTTTTGTTTGAAGATGTGGAAGGCTATCATACTTCAGGCCGCTCCCAAATACAAATAATAATATATATTTCATCCCTTCCTTACTCCTTGATCAAAGTGAATATCTTACCAATGTCCAGGTATCCAGGTATATTGTATATTCATATTCTGATTTGTACATTAGTAAGCCTAAAGATCCTCCCTTCAGGTTCAAGTTAGTTAAGTCGGGTATAAGCTATCTGTCTTTCAGTCGTTAGCTAAGATGGAGCTCAAATCAGATATCTTAACCGTTAATCCTTCTAAGATTTTCCGTAGCCTAGAGTGTTTCAAAGGAAGCAAGATCATTAAAGCACTTACTCACTCTATCTCTCGTAATGATTCTATCTCTTATCTTAGCCAGTCTTCGAAGGCATGGAGCTCTCGAATAGCAAGATAGAAAGGAAGGCTAGTTTACACCATTTCCTAAGAAGTAGCTTTTCCTGTGTTCTAATAGATGATTCTTTTCTTGAGAAAGGGATTGGACGGATGCTAATGATTCCTTTGATATGAGAGACTTTGATGTAAGATAGCTCACATAGGAACCTCTGAAGTATGGAAACCTATCTTTTCCGTTATTGGAGTTTCGAAAGTATGGATTGAGCTTCAGCTTACGGATTCAGATACCAAACCCTATATATTAAGCTAGTGCTTATTGGAATACTGCTACCACGGTAAATAGATCAGGCATGGAGAGTATATGCTATAAAGCCTTACCTAAGGGGGTCTACACATTTTTCGATTCGAAGGGATTATATAGGTAAGGGTAAGAGAACACAATGTAATCCTATATGGGAAAAAAGAACCTATCGTGATGAGTTCTTAAGATAAAGACAAGTATGAAAGCAAAAAGAAATATTAGATAGAGACACTATTGCATGGACTCTCATGGAAAAGGCCTAAGAAGGAGAGTTCAGGAGTGTCTTTGAATTCTAACAAAGAAAATCATTGATTCAACTGCATGGTCTGTAGAGAGGTATTTATGCTTTGATGATCCAGGATAATAGAGAGAGGTTCTTCAATATCTGGTATTAATATGAAAGGTAGTTAAAGTGAATATTAAGATACTTAATATTTAATGTCAAGCATGCTAATACTTGGGCAAGCAAGTTTGCTAGACCTTGCGAAGATCTTAGTCTTAGTTTCAGTATGATTGGGCTTGGTAGAACCTGCCGGGATGCCCTACCAGGGAATGGGAATCCTGGTGAACCAGGCGTACTAGCGTACTACTTCCCAACCTTCTGTGGACCTTTCTTATGATGATATAATATAAATAAGAGTTTCGTTATTGATAGAGGCTTATTAAGCCTTGGAGAGGAGAATGAAGTGCAGAAGTAATAAGAGAAAAGAAGAAGAAAAGTTCTTGATAAAGTATAATAAGGCCTTAACTTTGAATCATTAAAGAAAATACCAGTCTTGCTATTGGAAATAGTTGTGACAAAAAATTCATACATACTAAGGAGGCTGTCCTGCTAGCGCCTAAATGAATTACCAAGTCCTTCTGAGTGGACCAGGGAATTGATGGCTATGAGCGAGTCCGCCACGGACTTGAGAGTTCGAAGATATGTTTCCATGTTCTGCTTTCCCTTATTCAATGTCAGAAGTTGCCATTTTCAATTTGAGTTGAAGTTCTATGGCTACTGATTGATCCAGAAATCGCTTTTCTTTCCATCCGAATCACCCCATTCCATTGATTGAGAATAGCTTCCCAGCCAACCTATATCTATACTAAAGAAGTGGTTTAATAAACAAGCCCTAAAGTGGTCCCTGTTCTCCTCTAAGAGAAGGACGCATAAAGGTTCAAACAAAAACCCAAGTGAGTGTGAGTGCCTATCTATTTTTGAGAGACTATTCTCTGTTATTCATTGGCGTATTTCCTTAACTCTTAAAAGAATACGTTCCCATTTGTTTTGACTCCCTTCTGGAGGGACATTCTCAGAATTTGGTATATCACTTTTTTGTTTTTATTGTTTTTATTCGAGTGTGCATTCCCCTCCCTAAACCTCTTTTCCGAAGTCACCTGGCTCTTGAAAGTCCCATAGCTTAGGGGTCCACTCCTGCTATTGGTTCAACCCAAAATCTTGGTAGTCCAATAGCCTCCTTCCTATCTTCCCTGAAGATATTTTCTCTTAGAATTAGGTCTATCTCATCTATACTTTCTATTTTCGTTAGTACCCTCATAATCCCTACAGTAAGGGATTTTTTCTATCAGGAAAGGTCAGTTAGAAAGATCTAGTCTTTCAAGGAAACACAAGACAGAGTGCATTGATTAACCTCAATGGCTTAGGGAACGGTAACAGATTCCTAGTCTGAGAAAGCCTATTGCGCGCGTGAGAGCTTTCTATGCTTAGCGCTAGGAGTGGCACTTGCCTTCCCTTACAAATACAAATTTGCAATCCTTCCCTCACCAGTCCCACGTGCTTTTGATGCCGAAAATCGGATTCGAATGAAAGTCTTACTAGCATTGGAAAAGTGGTCCTATCCTAATTAGGAAGCATCCGACTTGCTAAGCCAGTCACGAAAGTGCGCCTTCGAATTCGATAGCACTTGCTATTTCTTTTCTCTTCTCTTTGATCCGACGACGCTTCCTACTTTTCTGTTGGGTTCACTCTTCCAATTCTGTCGACTCGTCTTTGTCGTAAAGCATTGCACAGAGTTAGGTTTACCTAAGGCCGGATTTCCTTTTTGACTTGTCGGCACTCATGCTGGTGGTGAAGAGTTTTGCCCAGCAAGGGCTGGCTGAAAGAAAGCATTAGGAATGCTAGATTCTACCTAAGCCTAAGGTAAGGTTAACATCATTCCTTTATAACAAGGGGGAAAGCAAGCAACTCAAACTGGAATTTCTGGCTGTAAAAAAGAATGACTCCAAAGGCTTCCTCTGGCCCGGAAGATGCCCCTTTTATGATGGATTATGATGGAGAGGGTATACTAGACTAGGATTGCATCTATTCACCGAGAGTCCCCCTATATATAGAGCTGTTAAAATAAAGGCTTCCCTTAAGCAGGATGTTTAAGCTGCTTCGGGCGCGCCCGCTAATGGAATGTCTAAGGTGCAAAACCTATAGATGCTCGGAAGCCTTAATTCGTCATAAAGATCCCTCACTTATCTACCCATTACCTGAACCCCAGAAGACAAGCAGAGACTACAGCCTATCCTATTTCCAGAAAACCAAAAAATGAATAGGAGTCAATCTCAAAGGGCACAGACCAATGGGCAAAAGCACCCTTATCTTATTCCCACAAGGCTCAACAAAAACAAAGCGGATTATCCGACGAAGACTCCTAATAGGAGAGATTTATGAACCACGCTCAGGCAGCTAACTCCTAACTATTCAATCTCCGTATGGGAATAGAAGAATGTTACGCTATCTATGCCACAAGGCTAATCTGCGTCAAGCTGGATCTCCTAGTTTCTCATTCGAGAAGTCCCTTTTAGGTTAGGTATAGACAAGAAAGATATAGTACCACAAAGCTAGGGGACTTATAATTGTATACCGAATTCCTTCTGTGAAAAGCTTAAAAGTTGTCTGGGTTCAATTGAGAATTGCCCCCTGATTGATGGTTTGACCTCGAAGAACTTTCGCAGGTTGAATTGAAAGTGACATCTTTGTGGGTTCGGCCCTAAGGTTTGGATCATCGGGAAAGCATGTTGCAGACCTAGGGCAGTAACTTAGAGTTAGTATAATATCTACAGTCTAATAGATAGACTCCTTTGCTATCTAATACTAGATAAGTAGAAAAGAAAAACTACCTTAACCGTAGAAGTAACATCGAAGGCTTTGTGTGACCAGAACATTTCTTTATCTATTGGAACACAACGAGTTAATTGGTATATCTATATTTCACCAAGTAGTGTTAATTGCTGCTTTTCCCTATGGAAAAACAATCGACTTGCTGATCAAATATAATAGAATGGAAGCCACTGCAGATGATTGAAACAAGTGCCCTAGCACTTTCTCTCTCAAAAATAAAGTAGCATATGGCACCAACATCTTAAAAAGCTATCCCTGGGGGATATGGGCTATCAGGCGTAAAGCCTCTAAGTTTGAGTCAAGTAGGCAGGAAGAGTTTGTAGGCGAAGAAACTCTAACTCGAAGGTGAGGTATGTCAGCGTTCCTTGAGCTCAGATGTTGAATATGGAATGACTTTCGAGTCAGCGCTAAAAGGATATTCTCTGGTTTTTAGCCAGCGAAATCGGGACAAGGAAGTTCTAGGATCCGAGCCGAGGGAAAAAGCTAGAGGGTAAGTCTTCAATGAGCTATAAAATGAGCTATAACGCTCCGGAAGGTATAATCTTATTGACTCTTCCTCCTTAGCTGGCACAGCATCAAGAGTAGCTTTAGAACGGTTCCAAGCCATGGAATAAATGCCATCGGTCACACTCTTCCCAGTCTGCCTTTTTTTGAAGGCAAGGAAAGGATTTGAATCTCCGTTTTAAATACTATCAATAAGAGTTTTGTCTCTGGATGTAAAGAATGCCTTTTGTTCATGGGAATTAAGAAATTAACCACTTATGAATCCAACTCGTACCAATTCCAACCTTGTACACTCCTCCAGCATCATCCTGAAGTTGTTTGGATCGACCCTGTGCGCATTGGTTTCAAGTAGTGCTGGATCGTTCTCCATCTTGTGGAACCGTCATCATCTTGCTATCGTAGAAGCCCGAACTATTAGACGAAGGTAAGATTTCAGATTCTGGACTATATGACTTTGACTGATGATGAAATCGATCTCGTTGAGACCGGAATAAGAAAAAAGCTTTTGACCTCAAATGTCAGAATAACATCATAGGAAAAATGAAGAGGTGCTGTGAGGTTGGTTGATTTCAAGGAGGTAATAGATGAGTGCCCAAATAACGAAAGACAGCAATGTCTTACTGAGAAGAAAGTTTCCTTTTTATCGTCTCACGTTCTTCTTTCCATACTTTGACTAGGGATTAGGAACGAAGTCAAAGCAATTGGTCATGTCTTCCCGTCTATGTGGAAATTGGAAATCCCCAGGAAGGAGTGAAAAGAAATTCAACAAGAATCCAACCTGGCTTTAATTGCGGATTTTGAACCATCCAAGATGAGCTCATGAGGCTTGGTTTTTGGCTATGCAGGATGAATTGCATCCGTTTGATCATCCAGTTCTTGCACTTCTTTCTTTTATTCTCCATTCTCTTCTTTTGGTTCTCTCTTTGAGAGAGTTTGCTCTCGATACTCCTCTCTCGTGTCGATTGTTCTGCTAGCTTCTATTTTGACCGGCATGGCATCTGAAAGGAATCATAAAAGTTAGCCTCCTGCTATCAATTATCACTTTCAAATACCAGATTCAATCAGTTCAATAAGAATTTCAGACTAGTCTGACCTTGCAGATTTGGCTGAGAATTTGAATTGAAACAGGTCTGGCCCGAGGGGAGGGAGTCAATCCCCGACTTATGGAGTCGAATTGCTGCTATCCAGCGGCCGGCGTATTAGCTCAATTCTTTGAGCTTATATATAAATAAGAGCGTACAACCATTAACTAAAGTCAAAGTAACCTCTGCTTAATGAGTAACTAGGGCTTACACGGAAACTCAAATCTACGATCGTTTGGCTGGATCAATTATTCGTTTTATGAACGCTTTACTTGAGTGTCACCATAATCTGCGCATCGAAAAGTGGGTTTTTCGGTATTCAAATAAGCCAATTAATCGACCTTGAATGTGACGTAGATAGGGTTGAGATTCATTCATAGGCTTTAGGTGATTAAGCTGGTCAAGTTGAAGGAGAATAACTTCCCAGTCCGTCCCAAGGACGGAAGCCTCTGCATCACACGTCCCGGCGATAGGCTAGGCAGAGACAAAGATTTGACCATCAGCTATAAGGTTATAGTCTCTTTGTTAGCCGGGCCCATGATGAAATATCTCCACAAGTCTTATAGGCTACCCCTAGTTGATAGCTAAAGTCCTGGCGTCAGGCCTAAGTGAGCCATCTGTTTTCATACAGCACGTGCCGTTCGGCTCTGTAACGGTAACCTAAAGCTTTAGTTCTAAGTTCTAACTTCGCGCAGCTACTGCCGCCTAATCTCCCAACAAGTTGCTGCTTTCAATATCCATCATGTTTTAGATATAAGTATTAGAGTATAATTCTAAATATTATTATATAAATAATTGAAATAGAAAGTAGGGAATTTGAAAAGAAAAGGGGATAGGAAACGGGGAAAAGCCCTACCAGAAACGAAATGAAAGTTATTCATTATCGATAAGCAAGAACAGCACAACAATAGAAAGATGAGGAAAATCGTCTGCTCACTTGAAGTGCTTTCCATTGATTCTAGCAAAACCGATTCGATGTCAAAGGACAAAGAAAAGACTCACTCGCAATAATCGGATTCAAAGTGTGATAGGAAGAAGGACTTTGTCGGGAAGCACAACATGACCGAATGAAGAATCTGTAAGGAGCGGATGGTCTAATAGAGACCAAAGCAAAAGTTCTCTTTCGAAGAATTACCTATTATTCTAAATAAATAGAAAAATGACAGAGAGGAGATGCGCTGGTAGAAGATCTTCGGCATAGCCAATTCAAAGCCCAGTTCAAAATCAACCAGGCGAGTGCAGCCTCACGAAGATAGTTCCCTATCAAACCAAAGATATGGGATCGAAAACCAGACTACCTTAGATTGGCGGCCTATGGCTATATATTCGATTGGAGCTCTTTCTCCATCTTCTCACCATCCTCATATCCAAATCCTTGGCAATGCCAAGAGAAACTCTTGAATGAGAGGTTAGTGACCTCTTCTAAATGAATGAATTACGGAAAAAGCAGCTCTAATGTATCTTATAATGTAATGTCAAGTCATCTGGCTCCAGCTATAAATATATCTCTTTCTTTCGTATGGGGGCTTTCTTCCTCTTTATCATAAGCATAAAGATAGCAAGTCGTGATCTCCAGGGCAGGGCAAGAATCCTTCAGGCAATTAAGAAGCTGGTTCTAGGGAAAAAAGATTCTAAGAAAAAAGAAATATGTTTCGATAAAGGATCGAATTATACTCCATATAAAATGGATAGTAGAATACGATATGTATGGTAGGATTCCCGTAGCTATGGTATACTAAAGTAAAGTGCTCAAGGTCTATAGGTATAGGGCTAAGTGCTTAGTCTTCTATAATAGAATCCCTTTCATATTCATAAATAGAAAGCGTAAGAGGTGAAAGGTATAAAAGAAGGGTTCAAGCCACTTTTTCTATCAAGGGAAAGATGGAGTGATTTCAAGCCTATCCAGTGTAATTCCTGGATTTCGCTGGGCTTCATTCAGGAAGACCCGGGCTTTTATATCTTGTTCCAGTTCCCTGGTGATAAATCCTTTGAGGGATAGATGTATTAACAGTCGTTATCTTTTCAATTGAAAAGTACGTTAGTAAGCTAGCTATTGAAAGTGCTTGTAGCAAGAAGGGGATAGTCAGACAATCGATTCATATCATATCTCGAAAGCAAGTTCTCTTTTAGTATACTAGGTGATCTCCTCTCATTACCAGGGAACAATTAGATGTTATAAACAGCGTTGACTTTCGTCCTGCTTGCGAGCTACTCTCATCTCACTTGGAAGGATAATGGCGCCTTGAGAAGGCAAGCAATAGGCTTGTGCTTTAACCCTAACTTCTATCTATTCCCTTCCACTGCAAGAAGTAGAACATAAATCAAAATGCTAAACGTGGAGACTCGTCTTGGCTAGCGCACCCTTCCCAGTTTTTTTCCAAGTTCCCCAGTGGATAAGATCTCGTAGGAGTTAAACCACTAGTAAGCTTTTCCGTTATCCTTTTCAAATAGGAAGGAAAAAAGCGAAGAAGGATTTCAGTCATTAATCCAGGCAGGAAGTTTCGCATCTCCTCACTCTTTTGAAGGCGCAAAGCCTTAATTCTCCCTATGAATTTAGGGGACTTTCGGGTAAAGGGCACTCCCAAACTCTGTTTATGGGGGCATTATCTGGCTTTCTCCTTAAGAGTGTTCGGAATGCTTGTTTGAAGCATCTACTCTTCGTAAGTGACAGTCGCCCCAAAGTATCAAAACTAGCAAAATTCAAGGACCACTAGTGCAACTGACTTAGCGTCTTATTTTACCTTCTGGAATGCAAAATGCAAAAGAGAAAACATGAACCTTATAGCTAAGAGTGTCGGTTCGGTATTCAAAAGAAGCACATTTGAAAGTGTCTAGTGTGGTAGGTCGTGAAGTGTCTCAGGGATCCTCTGTCAATCTCATTTAAGGCTAGCTTATGTCTTAGTCTGATGCTAAGACTGCTATCCGAAACAATCTGTTCCAGGGCTCGTGTTATCATTCCCAGAGTTAAAGAAGCTAGCACAAAGGCGATAAGCATGCGGAGGTTTGCGCTAAAGATAAGTTGACTGAGTCTTTTTCTATATGGTTTGGAGGTGACTCACTTGAATGCTTGCAAGCAGCCTATTCAACCCGAGGCTCTGTTAAGACCATTGCTTTGCTTGGTCTTCTTTCCACTAAAACTTATACTTAAACTTAGACTTCTTGAACTTACCTTTCATGAGGTAATGCTCTGTTCGTTCATCTATATGATGATGCTTTGAAGGGGCTTTCTATATATAAAGCTTATTAGCCAGAGAAGGCATGAATCCTCATCCTAGCGTCTTTTATCTTATCTCTCGAATTAAGGTTTCCGATTGGATTGGTTATAAGTCTACCGCATTGGCTTTCTTTAAAAACGAGATGAAAAGGCTGATATCAAAATGGTAGACATGAAAAAAGTCAGTCCATGGGGGTACAAGAAAATCGTAGAATCTGCCTTATAAAACCTAGACAAGATAAAAGAAAACTATGGCAATGGTGACGATAAAGAGGTCTTTTAAAAAGTATTGTCAAGATTTGTGGAACAAAGCGGCATAAGACGTGGATAGAGCACTGCAAATGACTAGATATGAAGTGCTTAAAGAATATCAAAAAGACCCTTATCGCTTTCTTTTTGAATATCAACAGAATCATAAAACATTTACCAGAAAGAACTGAATATACAAAGAAAATTGCATCTGGTTTGGGCAGTATGGTTCGCTACACAGATACTTTCCTCAATTCTTAGATTTGCCCCTATTTTAGGAGCAAAGTACATTGAAAACCCCATTGCTCGTTCCGTGCTTTCTCATGCCGGTTGTATTTTTAGGGTTTAAGGATGTTTTTAATGACAAAATCACCTGGGAAGATAAGTGTAAATCCGCCTTACAAGGCGGTATCGGTATAACCATGGTGCCTTTGGGTTATGTTGGTGGTAAACTCCCCAAAAAACTAGGCAGTGATTTAGATATCATTAAGAAATCTTACCCTTTAACTGGCGTATTCAAGACACATGCTGTTCGTAGAATGGGTTTTTATAACGCCATTGGTGGAGTGCTACAAGCCTATAATGGTGGTCAATATGACGCCTCTGATGCGACATTTAACACTGTCTTTGGCTTACTTGGTGGAAGAAAGGAACTATTTGAACCCAAACCTTCTGAATTACAACTTCATCAAAGACCTAAGGAAAAGATACCAACCAATCTGGCTAATGTCTTTTTAGACTTCAAAGAAAGAGCTCAACACTTAGGGACAGACATCCATGGTTTGAAACAAAAGTTTACACTCAAAGGCCCAGAAATCAATACTTATTTGAAAAGAGAAAAAAGCTTCAGTGGTTTTCACGACGAACATTTATTTATATCAATTAGATATTGCCGATGTAAACATCTTAATGGTGATAAGGTTTATTCTATCAACCTTTTGCCTATAGTATGCCTAGCGAATTCATTGAAAGACACTTTGAGTGAACAGCAATGTAAAAGCCAACGACATCGTTAAAGTCTTTTGTGAAGAACATGGCATTCATGATGAGACCAGCATTCGTTTCATCTCAGATAAAGGCTGATATAGTGATATCGATAAAGAAGTCTTTAGACATGGGGTGGTGTTGAGCCTTTAAAAAACATCTGAAAAAAGAAAGCTTCTATAACCATAAAGACAACATGGCTCAATATGCCCAAATGGAGCAAGCCAGCAGTGATGGTCTAACCATGGATATGGTCAATGGTTTCTTAGAACAAGGTCTGCGTTCTCCTTTGATGAAAGATGAACATGTGGCTTATGTAGCGCAAAACTATGATTTATTGAAGAAAAGTCAGTTATAAGACACCGAAAAACGTTTTGCTTATAAGCCTTAAACAGAATTCAAAGAAAGAATCATCAAAGATTTCACCGAACGATATGCACCAGGACACCATGGTTGAACAAGTTAAAGATGGTTTGGCAAGAGTAATGAAGCATTACCAAATCTATAAAAAGAAACTACTGGCGGAAGATGTTGTCTTTCTTAACCGACCAAAAAAATATGGGCAAAACGCTATGCTCATACCGCTAATGAAGTAACATGTAGATGTGGAAAGAACACGATACAAAAACACTTCTCCTAAGGCATTTGAATATCTGAAAAACAACACTCAACCAGCTGCATTGCTTTTAAGAAGACATCAATTATGGGAGAACCTGTTCATGACGCATCTGTGAAGGTAGACAACGAAAGAGCACAATGGATGAAAAAGGTCCATCAACACTTACCACAACCAGCTCAGAAAACATGGCAATTCTTGAAAGGCATGACTCAAGAAAGACCGATAAAGAACGGTAAACTCAAACCCAATAAATAGATTCCAGAAGCTGATAAAGACCATGTTTTCCTATGACTTATGAAAAGCTACTCATGGCAAAGAGAGGGTCAGAGACATCCATGCACCATCTATATCAAGGTCTCAAGGCTCTGAAAGAGTTATTTCCTTTATTGGATATCAATGTTATAGGGGGATCTCTACATGTAAAATTGACATGGATGAGGCGTTAATTTAAGGAAGAATCTTTTTAAGAGACCAAAAAGATACTGGTTGAAAAAAGAGGTTCAACAGACATTTTCAAGGTCGTGGACAATCTTTTAAATGATTATGATGTCAAACACGATGATGGGGCTAGTGTCTTGTTTTCTCACCTAAACCAAGGTAGAGCCCCCTTTCTAGTTTTGCTGTTACCCTACCTTATCTGCATGCTGAAGGTATTAGCTGGAAGAATTGCTTAAAGGGGCTGTGAAAACCTATAAACAGTTTGAGAAATAGCCAAGATGGAAGGCGATATAGACTTACAACATCGAATGAAAAGACGCATCAAACGATTTGATTATGACCAAGATCTCGTTACTGGATTAATTATAACAGACAATACCTTGCGTATCGTAATCGTATGTTTTATGTTTAATGCCTTCGAAAAACTGGTGAATCTTTCTGCCCGTTAAAAGAGAAATATGCCCACCCAAAAAGCAATATGAACGCATAAAAAAGAAGATATTACATACCGCCTTGCTTTTAGATGGCCCTATACAAAAAAATCACTGGTCAAGAACTGGAGGGTCTATTCTTTTCTTTCATTGTGCCATTCCAGAGCTGGACAACACATATGTCCGGTATGTACAGCCTTCATGAAGAGAAATACATGAAATTAATCGTCTATCCAGCGACTTTTGAGATGCTTTTAAAGGTTGGGATTCGCCAATAAGTTATTCAAAAGGTCCTATGATGAAGATGATGTTTTAACGGCCTATGGGGCTTCTATGTTGGGTTTTGGTTACGCTGGATGGTTAATAGACAGACAAGGACGGTTTGCTAAATATGGAGAAGTTGTGGGTTCTCCTTATGGTTGACGTTAAAGGGCTCTTTAAAACCATAAAAGGGTGGTTTTCCTATTCCGAAAAAGAAGAAAAAAGAACATTGCAATAGACTCTTGACCTTATGATAATGGTTTGTGTATCCATGTTTTAATGGCATCTGCTTTAATCAGGCACATGTTTTTGTGCATATATCCATTTTGAGCTTTATCACAAAACTCTGCATCATTATCATTGTTAGGGTTGTTTTGTCTGAACAAGACTTTCCCTTCTTTGTCAGTATGCTGCAATAGAACAATAGAATCCATCCATGTTGGTGTATATCCTACCGGATACCTACGCTTGACTTGTTTTGGTGGTCTTCTTATGGTTATCATAGATATTTCCTCTTTTTAAAAAGACTTTGATTTCATTGAAGACTTTTTAAAAAACAACATCGGGCTCCATGTTGGCATTGACATCTCTCTAACCTCCCAATAAGTTCTTAACGTCTTTCATAGTGTTGAAAAACGTAGTATGGCGGTACTCTATCTTAACTTTCACTAATACGTTGTTGAATGATATGTTTTGGTGCATGCAAAATGATGACCAATACCCTTTTGTTTGATTACGCAAGAACAGATGCCCCAAAACCGAACAACAGAGACTAAGAAACTGAAATCGCATACCCTTATAGGTGGAAAGTTACACATGCTAGATATCCAACAGAATCACATGTTCGGCTTTATGATGGCTATAGAAATCATACATAGCTCCTAGAAAGGCCAATGGATTACTCACTTAATAGTGTTGGTAGATATACCGCCGTTGACCATGGGTATAATCTTGCGGCTCTTTGACAAAGGTTGATGGTAATGTTTTTTTTAATCGTTCTACAACAGTTGTTTTTCCACTACCGTTCGCACCTTCAATTGCTATGAATGTTTTTCTTTTTATCCCCTTAAACAAAGTCGTAAATTCTCGCTAACATGAAAGACTGGATCTGGTAACAAGGCTTTGTCAGCAAGCCAATCTAGATGGTCCTTCTATAGCACCAGAACGTCTTAATGCTTTTGTGTACTGAAACGTCTGTTCTGTGAGCTTGGGTATAAATGTTAAGTTAACACCAGGGAATTCTTTTTTTGTTGATACCCAATCTGATAGCACACATACCTCCTTAAAACATTTTCACAATAGAAAGAACATTGTGAGCCAGTGAATTTATTAATCAGTTCCAACACAACAAGAGCATGCCCATGAAAAACATAGGTTTAAAGCATAATTATAGAAATGATGAGGTTTTTGATGGCACTGTAACGACCGAACATGATGACAAATACCTCCGTGTTACCAGACAAGCCGCACTATGTAACAGAAATATACCGTGAAAAACAGCCTTCATCAGACCAAACCACATGACACCGTTTATCCAACCACCATGATGCAAGCCTAATATGACCAAACGTCATGGCGTTGTAAACAAGTTGAATATGAGAAAGAATCATTCCTTCTTGGATATATCCCTTCTCATCACGCATGGATTTGAATGTATTTTCTTAACATGGCCCCTTCTTTGAACATTAAATCGAAACTGGTTAAATGAAAGACATCTCCTTGTATACCAAGCTTTGGATTGATTACAGAGGTTTCCCTGTATAAAGGCACACAAGCATAATCTTTTAATCTGCTCGGCTACGTCATAATCTCTTTTCTGCACAAGATGGTCATATACGGCGTTGTTATAACCCGATTCATTGTGCCTGCTTTGAGAATGTAAAAGATAAGCATAATCACTACAATCATCATAAACACATAGCCATTTTTTCTTAAATAGTTGTAATTGTTGCTTTCGTTTTCTATCTAAATAAGCAGCCTTATCGCACTTTTCTAGTTTGAAATGAATGTTAGTTAGAAGGTCTGACGAAGACAGACAGTAATATACTCTTCTTCTGGTTTATCTTGATATGTATAGGTTAGAAAAAGCGGTTTGTTCTTGAGGAAGGACTTGATGTTGCACCTCTTGAAAATAGACACGGTCATGACGCTTGTTTTTAGTCAAGATTATCGTATCTTTGTCTCGTTTGGTTAAAACATAAGCACCGCTGTAAGCATCTGGACGATAGGCAAAGGGGGTGGAATGGGCTAATATTTCCGGTAAATCAACACCTTTTATTCTTCGAATATATAAGAAATATTTTCCTTTAGATGTATAGGAAATGATGTTTTGAACAGCACCAAGGAACTTTTCACGAGGGTCTATCCCAACTATTGAGTAAGTCTTGTGCAGTGATTCTACGACCATCAGACCAATAGGATTTTCTTAGTTTGATACTCCACATCACTGCCGTATATATATGTTCGGTAACTTTCACACAAATCAGCTTCTAACACGTCGTTGATATTCTTACGAAAGAGACCGCTATACATATCACAAAGAAATTCTAGGCATAATAAGTGTGGCAATCTAAGGTGTCTGGCCGAGTCTGTTGTCTAATGGTTAAGGTATGAGCAGATAAGACGTTAAAACATGAACATAGCAAGAAAAAGATTCTATTCTTCATCGTCGTCATCTTCATCATGTTAATCACATACCTCGCATGTTTCACCATGGCAATTCTTTTCTTTCTTAGAAAATGGAAAGTCGTCTTGTTCCTCCTCTTTAACTCTTCTTTTCTTTGTCGTTCTTAACTCTTTTGGACATATATCTTCTCCTCACTGAAAAAATCTTTGTATTTGTTGAAATACACCATAAAGGTACCAATAGCACCATTACGGTTTTTAGCTATTTCTGCCGTCTTGACGTCTGACGAATTAGGGTTGTAAACTTCATCGCGATAAATAAAGACAATGACGTCCGCATCTTGTTCTATAGCTCCAGATTCTATAAGGTCGGACATCATAGGTCGTTTGTTATCTCTTCTCTCTGAGCTTCTGTTGAGCTGAGACAATAACATGATACATATTTCTTCTTTCTTGTTCTAAAGCGATTTCTTTTCATTTTAAAGCACGTGTAAATTTCTATTTCTATATTATTATCTTTTCTTGTGTGCTTGAATGAAGCCTAAATAATCAATCATAACTAAAGCGAAACGAGATTCTTGTGCCTTTGATTCGTCTGATAGTGTTTTAATCTTTGAAATGTTTAATGAAGTATTGGGGTCTATATACAATGAATAATTCCACAGCTTTATTGATACGCTGGGTTTGCTCATCATCAATTTGATGGGTTCGGATATCCTGCTAAGATGAGACATGATTTTCTCTGTGATGGCTTCAACAGACATCTCTAAACTAAAGACCAATACCGGTATTTTTTGTTCAACAGCGACATGGGTGGCGATATTCAAACCGAAAGTGGTTTTTCCCATAGAAGGTCTACCAGCTATGACTACCAGTTCTCCTTTTTGCAGTCCAGATGTTTTGTCATCAAAACTCTGAAATGATGATGCTATTATTTTGTCTTGTTTTTTTACTCTTTTTTGCATGTTTTCCACAAAGTTTTCAGACAAAGAAAATCCGTCTATCGGTTCTTTTAAAGAATCGTTTCTGGATATATCTGTCATCTTGGCTTCTATTTCATGCAACACTTCTTCGGCTTGGTCATAAGCTGCTTTACTTCGGACAAAATCTGCTGTTTGCACTATAGAACGTAGTAATGAATAAGAACGTACAATATCGATATACCGGTCTAAGTGTGCTGTAGGAGAAATTTGTGTTAAATCAGCCAGGTCACCATCTGCCACTGCAACCCATTGTTCGTCCTTGCTTAATTTACTTAAGATTTTGTGGATAATAACGGTTTTTCCTTCATCCAAATCCAAATAAGGTTGAATATGTTTAAAGATGTTTGAAATCATATTTAGGATCAAGGGTTTTGGCAAATAATGTTTCACTCCTTCTTCTAACAAAGAGGCTAGTATAACCCTTTCTTTATATACAACAAAGAGCGATGTGGCGCCTCTATTCATAACTTACTTACTCCATAAAAAAGAAGTCAAAAACCACACACAGGTAAAGAAAACACTCAACCGAAAGAATGCGTGGATGGAAAAAGCATTTACGAAGACATGGCAAAGAAAAGCCAATATTTGTTGCCAGAGAGCTTGTTGTCTGAGATAAAAAATATCCAAGGTAATCACGGCATGGATGAAATAAAAGAACGGTTTCATGCGACGAAATAAGTTATTCATATAGTTTTCTCCTCCTTATAATAATCTTTGTTAATAATATTTGTATTTTTTTGAATGTGCTGATTGATGTTTTTACAATCTTCTTTAGCTTGTTTGTGCCTCATCAGCCTGTTGAAGTTTGATTTCGGCTTCTTTCAATTTGCTTTCCACAACCGTGATTTGTTGATAATTCATATTCCCTCTAAACATGTTGGTCTTACTATTTCGCCATATTCACGTCTGATGTAGACGCTGGCAGTTCCTTTCTTTTTCCTAATTCTTTTGCGCTTCCAACAGTCCCGGCTTTATCTGTGGCAGATTTAGCTCTAAGGTCTCTGAACTTCAAATAAACCCGTAATTAGCAAACGGTTTTTTTAAGGGAGTTGTAAGACATCTTTTCTCCAATAATGAAAGCACTTTTTCTAGATGTTTTGTTTAAAAAGGTCTCCAATTTTCCTTCGATTTTGATTTGCAATCTCTTTCCAGTTTTGTCGTACACTGGCTAAATCAATAAGTTTGTATTATTGGTCTATTTCAAAAGCGGTTTTTTATTTCAGTTGTAAATCAGCTGGAATAGCATCAACACCTTGAACACAACCATTGTTGTGTTTGATATCTTGTTGAACCTTGTCGTTCCACAGTCCTCTCATCTTCATGTCTGAGACAAAATGGGGGTTGACGACTTATATTTCCAACACATGTCCATGGATTTGCAATACATATTGGAAGAAGGGGGTTCTATAGATGGATAACACTCTGCAATAGCGGATATGGGGAGCGATAACTAAAACATGGCTATTTCGCATAGGTATGCTTTTCTTATACCATGCGCTACCAATCATAACATCCATCTTTTTCAGCTAATAATGTGCTTTTCATGACCGCTTTCTTTTTGATAAGAGACAAGAATTCATCCATGGTGTTTACTGCTTCTGGGTCTTCGAAGTCCAATTTGATACAGATAATCCGCTAAACCCATGACGCCTAAACCAATAGGACGGTGGCGTTTATTAGTCTGTTTGGCTTCGGGTATGCCGTAATAGTTACGGTCTATCACGCGATTAAAAGCGTCTACAGCAATATACACAACACGTTCTAAACGGCTATAACTGACCAGATTAATGGAAGAAAGATAAGATTACATACAGCTACTTCATCAACATCGGTATTCAATGTGATTTCTGTACACAAGTTAGAGCTACGAATCATCCCACAATGCGCTTGTGGATTATCTCTGTTAATGGTGTCTTTAAAACAGATGGCCAGTGCTATATACCGCTGAAATGATTTGACGCCAGAGGTATCTCTATTTAGCATCTACCACTCTTTTGTTTTCTTGTTTTCTATAGAAGTTTTCTAATTCGTGATACATTGCTTCAAACGTTGCTCCCCATGTATTGTTCAATTGATATTGAATGGCGTGAGGGTCAAAAAGCGTCCACTTTTTGCCTTGTTGTACGCGTCTCTGGAATAAACAATAATAAACAATATGGATATGATGTGTCCTTCTTGTTTCTAAATCATCTCTTAATTCAACGAAAGAATCAATGTCTATATGCCATGGTTCAAGATAAACGCAACAAGCTCCCTTACGTTTTCCAGATTGATTAACAGCAAGACAGGTAGATTCAACACATTTGATAAAAGGAATGATGCCTTGGCTTTGACCGTACCCTTTACGTAAAGATGCACCACAACCACGTACAGATGTCCAGTTTTGAGGGATACCGCCAGATAGCAAGACCGTTTAATGGACTCGTAAATGTGGTCTAATCTATCTATCATCAACATGTTGAATAAAACAAAACACGAATGCAGTTGAGGCACTGAAGAGCCCCGTTGTAAAGTGTCGGTGATGACTCCATGTTGCGAAATTCTTGATAAAATCTTTCACTAGTAATATCTGTGCCATATAGATGATTAGTGACTCTATCTAAAAAGCCATCTCAAGACTTCACCTGGAAAATGCTCTCACTTGGATGCTGGCATGTGTTATTAAATCCGGTGATAGACAACCAACCAGACCTCGGGCTTTAATGTGCCCGGATGTAGCGAGCTACACTTCAAGGCAGAGGGTAACAGCAAGAACAAGAAGAGGTGTCATGACCAGGGAATAGATTCAAAACCTGTGGCAGGGGGGGTGGATGTGATCGCCAAAGATCATGGTTCTAGCAGCCTTTTCTTCAATCAGTAAGCAATCGGCCAAGTCCTTAATCCACCCCCCTGGTAGAAAGGCATAAAGGCATGCTATCAGGAAGATTATCCCCAATAAGTAAGAACTGAATCCAGAAGACTTGCCCATCGACAGACCAGACATGCAGCAGCAAAATTCGATCGAGTAGCATAAAAGAGCTATAAATAAGTAAGGCTTTGTTACAGATGATCTTGTACTAGAAGAAATAGAGCTGCAAATCACCCTGCTCTAAAAAGCATGCCATGAAAGCGAAAAAAGACTGGGTCTATGTATACTTTCTGCGCATCGAAGAGCATAATGAATTCATTATGTAAAAGATTCTGTTACAGTAGATCCTGCCCACGAATGAAAAAATCCATTTATCTTTATCATGGACATCTTATCTTTCTTTTCCCTCTGCCGAGGATCTATCTCCCTCTATTGTTGACCTTTAATGAGAAGTAGGTTAGCGGACAGGTCCGTGCTAGACATGTGTATGATCTTTGATCACCCTCAATTCGTAAAAGATGATAGGCTATTGGTGACCGTGAACCTATAGTCAAAGGGTAGAATCCATATAGAACCTTCCTCATTCACGTAAAGAGCTCATCGTAGCCCAATGGCTAGTTTAGGAAAGCGGTAAAGCCACCATTCTCTTTTCCTTATCACACCATATTTTGGTGTGGTATGCGGCTAAACAAGTAGATCCTGGTTTAAACTGAGATCTTGGAGCTAAGGCCCTTTACCTTTATAAAGCCGATGGGGACGTAGTTGATTATTCAAATCAAAAGTTATGGAAGTCTCGGCTAGGGCTAAGGCTGTAGTTTCAAATCCCGAATCTTATTAAGCTTAAAAGAAGAAAGGTAAGTCTGCCCTGGTAAGCAGATATTGGGCTGTATGGAAGAAGGCTAGCAGTGTTCATTTCTCAAATACAGTGAGGCTCATCAGGCGGCCAACTGTTGCGTTCTTGTCGCTGCCTTAGGTTACTTAGGTTAGGAGACATTGGTGGTTCATCGGGCGGTACGATGAAGATTTTCATACCAAAAAATGTCTAAGGCTTAATAGGACTTTTTAGCATTTAGTCACCCACCTTAGGAAGCGAGGAAGCGCACTCCAAGATGGAACTCTTAGTACTCTTTCTGACAATTCTCTTTTCAGCATTGATGAATCTTATCGGGGCAGCCCTCACTCTTTTTTCCGTTTTTTAGCTCTTTGTTCGGCTTTACTTTCACTTAAAGCAAGCCATGTCGTAATGGATGTGAATGGATTAGTTCGCCACTTGTCACTTCTTCAGAAGCGAATGATGAGGGCGAAAAAGAAATCCGATCTCTGAAGTTCCTTTTCTTTTTATCGTTCTCTTCTGGGCATGACTCTTAAGTTATGGCCCTGTTCTTCGTTCCGATCCCTTTAACCTATGAGAAAGGATAAAGGTTGTTGTGCTTTCTCTTTTTCTAGAAGAACTAAGTAGTTGACAAGGTCTCAAGGTCCTTTCAGTCGAGTACTAACAAAGCTTGATAGCGTCGTACCTTGCTTTAGATCGGTATGGTTCACTAGTTGCCTGTTATTTTTTCTTTCAACCTTGGCTTGGTATCGCTAATCGCTAGTAGTAGTCTCCTTTCCTTCTCCTCGGCAGGAGGATTCTTTCAACGCAACTAATGTATACTGACAGGCCAGGTTCCCTCAAGTGAAAAGTAGGTAGTCACCAGTCTATCATGAGATCTGCCCGGTCATTTCCTTAGCAAGATAGTGGGATCCCTTACGGGAATCGAAGAGAGTCAAGTAATGGAAGTTGGCCGTTAAACTTCACCCGTCACTCCCTAACCTAATATAAGAGCCCCGTCTTTTTGGCAGCAGTGCAAGCAGGCATAAGAAGAGGAAGGCTCTAAGTTAAGTTGATCTCTTACTCAACAAAGAATACAACTTTATCAGTTCCGCCACTCGGAAGCCAGATATCCTTGAAGGACCCCCTGAATCGTACATCGGCGGTGTGAGAGCTTTCCTAATGTCCCCTTTTTTTAGGTCTATGCATAGTCAGAGTATTCAAAGTCAAGCCCCAGCCAACTACAGTGACCTATAACGCTAGTTTTCCACCGGTTCCGGTGGTAATTACTCCAATCAAGTAAGGAAAGCCCGAAAGAGCAATCCGCGTCAAAATGAGACTAGCTTTGTCAATTTTCAAGTTCTAGGGTTGACAGACGTCAAAGTGAAAAGATATTTCCACTTACTCCAAAAGGCCTTTTCTAAGCCATTGTCTAATCTCTGCCCTAATCGAATTATTGACTAGGATTATAGGGAATTTTTTATATGGAAGAGTTTTTCAAAAAACATTATTGAATCCTTTAGTTATATAACTAAACTATATATTAATATTATTATGGAAGGAACATGAGTTGGCGTTTGAATTACAGGTGTAAATGTGGAATCTTCGATTTTTTATCCTGCTTTATTTACGAGTGTGAAGAAGGCATCGTCTTTTGGGTAAGGTAGATTAAGTTCTTGCAATCCAGTTCAAAAAATGCTTTTGATCTTCTACTTTCTCGTATCGTATTTGCTGTTTATAAAGTATAAAGAGAAGGCCACTAGCCTAGCTGAATGACTGTGGATAATATTTCATTGAAAGCGCGTAGCACCCCCCCCCCTTCCCAAAACGGATACTCATCATACGAAAACAGGTCCTATAGATGCCTTATGTTAACAAAGTGAGAGCCGAGTCTTTCCCCAAAAAAGACTAGACTCACTATACAGGAGAAGACCTAAAGGTTGTAAATCTTTATTCAGCCAAATTCCATTTTCTTCCATTTTCAAGGTCTAGCAAGTAGAATAAAGTAGGACTTTCTCACGACTCAATCTTAAGTAAATTGGCTAGTTAATTTACACTTTGCGGGTGATTACACAAATTTTAGGAAGGCACATCAATGGATGGAATTGCTAGAAGACATATACCAGTGATGGTAAGTGAGGCTTTAGAGCACCTCAATGTAAAAAGTTACGGCACTCTTGGAACTGGCGGGCATTATTAGAAAAAAAAACTAGAAAGAGGAACTCCTTTTAATGAGACACAAAAACAGCTGAGATAATCCAAGTGATAGTTATTTCTCTTCTCCGCTGTTTTTTCTAGTGATTTTGCTAATTTGAAGGAACATTTTTAAGAACTTAGTATTAGCCAAGTTGACGGATTTCTTTTCGATCTAGGGCTTTCATCTTATATTGATACTTGCAGGAATTCTTGTCTTGATCCAGACAAAAGAAGGGGCTACAGTGGTAACCTCTAAAGTTCTGGCATCAAGATAACTTCCTTCTGTCATCGGCCCATTGAAGCGGAAGTGAATAGTGAGAGTCTAATCGAACATTCTTCCTACAAGTGTAGGATTCATCGTGCCTTTTTTGAGGGTGTGATTCTCAGGTATTTTTCTAGTTTTTTTTTAGTTTAAGTTAGTTAAAGGATGAACCCTAGATAATCTATTTCGTTATCCCTGTCCCTGCGCCTTTCAAGGGTGAATTCGCTTTACGATCCAGTCCCTTCTTAAGCAGTTTTCATCCCGCTAGAGATTCCGAATGTAGCATTTTTCCTTTGGCAGGTAGACTAGCCGGTTTATGAAGCAAAAAGAAATAGAAGATTCTTAAAGAAAGCGAGCCGGTGAAGTAAGAAGACCCGATGTAAGATAGACAGATCGGATTCAAGTGTGAAGTCTTTCCCCTACGCTACGAGCGAAGGTACGTACTTACTAAAGCTAAAGTGAAGCTACAGGAAAAGAAATGCTTTTTTCAAGCAAGTCAGGGAAAGAAGAAACTTCACTGCAGGTTCGAATCCTGTCCCCGCCTAAGAACGATAGATGCTGTTGAGGTAGGGATTTACTTTGTGTTCCGTGAGTGTCGTTTTCGGAAGAGAAAAACCCCAGATAGTTGCACTACACTTCAACGAAAAGAAAAAAATTACATAACATCTATCTAGAATAGATAAGAAGAGCAGTGCGCTCTAATCTTGACAGTTGAAATTTTCGATTGAGAAAGCGGCGGGCCCAGTGAGCTCTCCAATAGTGCACCGAAAGGGGGCCGGAGGTCAACCTGAGATCGGCTAAGATCGAATGGAACTGTCTTTGATTGGATGGAAACAGAGAGATAGAAAGTGTGCAGTGAGTGAGAGGTCAATCACTCTTCTTTCGAAATTCTCGAACATAAGAGCGGCTTGAGGCTTTTCAAGCTGAGTAGAAATGGAATAAAATAAGAAGACAGCTGGTAGCGCAGGTTGGATCCTAGCGTAGATTCCAGCTGTCCTTGTTGAATGATCGAGTAGCTTCGACTTCACCTTTTATCGAAATTGGGTGAGTGTTCAGTCTATCGTTGTTCAAGATCAGATCAGAAATGGGCTTTCTCTAGTCTCTAGCCTTGCAAAGCAAAGTCAGGTCTACGGTCTACGATAGGCTATGGCTCACTCTCTTCCTTACTCTAACAAGTAAGTGATAAAAACCTTGCGAGTTGCCTAAGAGGTAAGGTAGGCAAGAGCATTTCTTCTTATATATAGGTGGCTTGGATCTGCCAAGAAAGATTTTTGCTAAAAGCGTGGAATATTCTAACTGCTAGCAATCCAGTTAGTTAGGTTTCGTATGCCTATTTTTAGAGTAGGCCTATGTTTCATTTCATTCTTTCTTTCTGACACAGCTGCTTATCATCATAGCCTATCTTTTTCTTTTCTGATTTTATAGATTTTATTCTTATTTAGAAATAGATCAGATCCGGAATCGGTTTTGGGCCTAGCGTGTGAGATGACTGTCTTATCGTATCGCTTTTCACATTCTCATATCCCTTGGTTCCGCTATTCCCTTATTCTCTCCTGTTGTTAACAGGTCTTTCCTCTTCCATTATGCACGATTTACTGGGGCCTTTCTTGGGAGTTCAAAAATGAGTTGGGTAAGCTTCCTAAGGCTATGGCTTCTCCGGAGCGACTAAGGACACACCCAATCAAACGATCGGTAAAACGGATCTCCTTTGGTACAATCTCCTCGGCCGACTATATCCCGTACGGTTGTTTTCAAAAAGTAGTGCAATCGCATTCTATGAACGAATTCCTTCATAGCCTTCATAGATAGAGTAGAGAGAAATGGGAGAAAGCGGATTAGCCACGTTCTAAGTCTTCGCCATCTGACTATCATAAGAGTCATTTCATCCCAGAGTCTCTGGCTGAGGGATATCTAGTTTAAGTACCAGTTGCCATTTAGAAAAAATGGCATATATTTCCCTGCCAGTTTCCTTTGCTGTCGATGCAGGCGAGTTGGGCCTATTCTCGTCTCGAATAAGAGAGTACCTGGAGTACTAACATAGAATCTTTCCTTATAACATATTTCTTTCCTGTATTAGGATACGTTATACAAGACTCCTTTTCCTTTCCAGTACTATTATAAGCCCCTATAACCAGGGAGTTTAACTAGAACCTAGATAGAATCTCCGGAATCAGAAGCTGCTATCTCTCGCTATGCTTTTATGAGTGGATTTGAGAGTGCGGCATAGCTCTCCTGAATTTTAGGAAGGTTCTAACCTTAATGAAAAGGTAAGTTTGAAGAGAGATTGGGATAAGTTCCCGAGTGTGAGTATCCAACCCCCTTTTGAAAGGATCTTTCTGCTTTTTAGTTTCCTAATATGTGTGTACATATTGATTGTATCAGTACTACCAGCGAGCTAAGAGCTAACCCCTTTCTTTTCCTATGGCGTTTTAATACTCACCCCTGAAAGTGAAATAGAGATAGAGAGAATCTATTAAGTTGGAAGGCGGAAAGAAGCACAGAGAAAGCAAAGAAAAAAAGGCTTGGTTTGGCCGAACATATGCACCAGCAAGGCATCTAGGTGAGCAGCATTTCCATCAAACTATATGAGGTTCCCCGGGGTCTATTCGTCCTCAATAAAGGATTGGACTCCTCTCGTCCAAAGCCTGTGATGACTCTGTCTAAAAGGTCTTTCTTTTGAACCGCTTGAAAGCGCTCGCAAGAGGTAGATTAGATGATCCCCTTTCAAGAAGAAGGATTTCTTTCAACGGAGAAAGCCTTCCCGACCGAAGATGTTGATCGTGACGGGAGAGTTCAGTCAAAAAAGAAGGAGGAAAGACCTTGATTGGAATGTCTTACACCTGACGAAAGAGGTTGGTCATTCAGAAGCGTACTTATGTGATGAAATAACCTTTCCTTTGTCGACTTCGAAAAGTGATCCATATCTCATAGGTCAGGCAATGGATGGTACTCAGTCTACTCTTTACACTTTTTCTTTCCTAAGAGAGAAGAGAGCTCGGATCTTGACATATCGCTCGTGCCCTCCTTCGCTCATTCGTCGCTACCTACCATTCGCGCGGACCCTTCGCTCCTTACCTGCTCGGCCTTCGGTCCACCTTTCAATATGATTGCTTCCCTAGGTCATAGGAACTGCCTCCCGTACATATTCATAAAAGAAGGTGGGCGGGAAGGGAAAAGGCTGGGACACCTTCCAGAAACAGGTACCTCCGCTCTCTGAGTCTTCGTCAGTATGAATCCTTTTTTCACTATAGGAAGACTTGTAGAAAAGGAAGGACTACGATCATCATCTTATGGAACCAGATTAGCTTTAGCGGAAATTGATGAATGCCCTGCGATCAGCCTCAAGGATAGGTTCAGGTCCGCCTACTACCGCATGGACATGAGATATTCTATATATTATGCATTTTTCATACCCTAGTGAACGAGGGGCAGATGCCCTTCTCTCTTATGCATGAAGGCAGGGATCACCACAACCTGGAGCAAGGGCCTTCTATAAGTTTAACGCACCGTCTAAGGCTCGACCGAGCTCTACAAAACAACGAACGCTATGAATGCATGGGGAAAGGCAACACCCAACCCCAACCGGAAAACTTCATCCACTCCTTACTATAAGATATATTGAACCGGAAGAGGAAAGAGCAAAGATCTGAGCCTTTTCTATGGGCGACTTCGAGAGCCTTCAATAAGACAATTCATATTGATTTCTAATGGAATTTTTTTGCATTCTTCTATATGTGTAAAATGATAGAAATGCTTTCTCAACCGGAAGACTGCTATCAAAATGGGAAGACTTTTCTCTCTTATGTGAAATTTCATTAAAACCTCTTCGCGATTGACCGAGTCCTTTTTCAATCCATTTATTTCAAACTTACCCGTATTTTTTATTAAACCCTGCTTTTTATTGTGAAGGTAAGAGGGTGCTGTTACGGTCAGCCTTGAGAAGGTCAGGGACGGAGGAGTAAGAGGGGCTAAGAAGAGGAGATTAGTAACCAAGGACCTTAGACGATAGCTAGGAGAATTGAGATTCGAACTTTTTCCATCTCACCTATGGGGAAAACCAAGCAAAATTGGCATATTTCAGACCCACTTCTAAGCGCAAAAAGAAAAGTAACCATTTTTCCCGGGAAAACGCAAAGTAGTCAGATTTCTCGCTTGCTCCACAAGGGAAATGACACTAGCAAGGTTTTGCCTATAGGTGAAACGCAACTTTCGAAAATGGAGATTTGTCTACTTCTGGTTTAGTTAGTATGCTTTGTTGACAAACTCTGGAAAAGTAGTTGGCTTTATCGTGAGATTCAGGATTGGCTGAGAGGCTTTATCGTAAGATTCAGGTTTGGCTGAGAGGCTTTATCGTGAGATGAAGGTGGCCTTAGTATACTGGGTTGCTAAATGAAGGAAGAAATTGCGTATATCGATATGAAATCACTTTGTGGAAATTGCTTATGAAATATCTTATATAGAATAATAAATCGGAGAAGGTCTCATAAGCTTAAACTGTAAGCGAAAGCCTTCCGTAAGCTGCCAGCTGTAAGTGAGTCTGTACCTGTCTCCGCCTAAGAAGTGTAACATTGTTCAGTTCACCGGGAAGGGAAGGCTGAGAGGTAATGTGTATTTACAAGCGTAGAGAATCTCAGCCATGCTACAAAAAGCTCTTCCTTTTATTCTGAAAAGAGTTATTGATTTTTCATCCACAGAAAAAGCTATCCATAGTCTGATTTCGATTTGGATTTCTTTCCAGTGAAGCGCATTGGCTTAAGACTGTCCTTGTGCATCTGACTTGGATGAACTAATTTATCTTCGTACCTAGTAGGATCTCGGATTGAAAGCCCAAGGCATGCATGATCCTGGATGGAAGGTCGGGACAAGATCCTTTCATTATATACGATCTCAGTTCTAAAAAAGATTCTTGGTTGGTGATCTCCTCCTGTCAGAGAAGCTAGGGGAGGCCTTATAAGGCTAGCTAGAGGAGTGGAGTGGGCACTCTCTCTCAATTTCACAGAAATAGGTATTCGATCTATCAATTTCTTTTCCTGTAGACTTATGCGTGATATCTGAAAGAAGGAAGTACGTCAGTCAGAGTAGCGATGGAAGAGATCAAGTGATGGTGCTTCCACGAACTGCTTGCTAGAAGGTAATCTCCGTCAACACGGATAAGATTCCTGATTTTCGTATATCTGTTAGATCGAGGTAAGGTACAGGTTGAAGCCGAAGTCAATAGTTGGTAGGTCTTGCTAGCTTTCCTCAAGGAATTTGGCATCTATCTACTCTGGTTGAGTGGGTGTAAAGGACTTTCTCTTGGCTGGCTAGCAATGCGAATAATCTAGATCTTTTCCTTTAATCTCGTCAAAGTGAGAAAGGGTGAGGTAATGAACAAGACGGCAGACTATACTCCACAAAAAGGAAGGAAGCTTGCGAAGGACTGAATGAGACATAGAGCTTCGATCAAGAAGAAAAAAAATTGTATACTAGACCTTCCCTCACGGAAGAACCAAGCAAGGGATGAGCGCTAGCGCGAAAGCCGTTGTTTTCTTCCATCATTTAGCAATCCAGTAAGTATTATTCTAACCCTTCGTTCTTGAAGGTGACAGGTAAAGGCTTACTTAATGCTGTCAATGGGGAGTGGCTTATTTCACGAGATATTGGGTGAAGTGATAGTTGCAGGCGTACAGCTGCCTTTGAGTCTCATACATGACAGAGGAAGAGGCATGCCAAGAACAACATCTTCTCAATCTGTCCCAGCCGGATCTTCTCAATGAGTCGCTAAGGCATAGAACAAAGGAAGAACGAAGGCAGTTACGCTAGGTGAGGAGCTAGGTAAAGGAGAGGTGGCAACTCAGTCCAGAAGATGAGGCTAGCTGCTAATGCGAAGAAGACTTCTAAACAGAGTCCCATCAATGACCAAAGAGAAAAGAGACAGGCTCAAGAAGAACAACAAAGAAGCTAACAACTAGCTACAAAACAAGAAGGACATTCCCTGACTGAACTAGCTGACTTCACTAGCTTCACAGGCTGATTGAGGTGACACTGGGTTGATAGACGATTGGAACGAAGTAGCTCTGACCGCTTATCCATGTATATTATCTCTGAAAATGACGGCCTGGATGGGAATAGTCTTGATGTGGCCCTGACCTGACAGGAGCGATTTCGCCATTTCTCGGTGGGTTCATTGCTGTCTTTCCTTTGTCGGTGAGGTAGGCAGGAAAGATTATCGCCGAGTCATGTCCTTAGGAGGGCTTTTCGCTTGGAGCAGTCAAGATAGGATAGTTCTCGAGCTCTTAGTCTTGGTGGAACCGGCCTTGAAGTAATGAATTCCTATCTTTTTTTCGGCAGTGTCGGTTTGGCTTTATTGGATTCTATAAATGTCTCTTTTCTGAGAAGTAATCCGGGTAAGACAGGCGGCAAGTAAGACCAAGCAAGGAGATCAGGCGCGTGAAGTCGCAGGAGTGAAGTAATTTTCGGGCAGAGTGCCGAAGGGCTTCCATCACTCGCTTTAGAGTATGAAAAACATCTTGTAAGTCTCACTACTAAAAAGAGTTAGATTTAGATAGGAGGACTGGATCGAGTACTCAAGCAAGTTATTACAAGACAGGACAATGGAATAGCATAGCAGCTGAGTGAGCTACTGGTTGACATGAATGAAGAATGATAAAGAAAATCCCTACTAACGCTATTACTAGAAACTAGTAAGGAAAAGAGTGACAGTAGCCCCAGTATTCATACTCTTTTGACAGGTAAAAAGAAGATTCTAGCTAGCTTAGTAGTGAGGGAAAGTCAGGAGCGAGTTCTAGAGCTTAGAAGGTGCCAGTTTACTAGTGTTGCTAGGGATGTATATTACTTAGTCTATCGAAGTCACTTGCGTCCCTCAGTGCTAACGCCTTATAGCACCTTCGTCTCACAATGAAACTCTTTCCAACTAAACTCAATGCCCGGGCATGTATCCAAACAAAGAGACCCCACTTATTATCTTATTCAATTGAAAACAACGTACCCATCTGGCTCTATTCCCCAGAAGTCTTTCAACGGACCCATTAGGAACTTGACTTGCAGGAAGGTTTTAAGAGCATCCCGCATTCTCACTCCCAGTAATTACAATATCATCCACATACACAACCAGCAAAATACACCCAGCTGTAGACTGTCTATAGAAGACTGAATGATCACTAGCACTCCTTCTCAACCCATACTCAAGTACTACCTCACTTAACCTCCTAAACCCACAGATAAATGGGGCTTCTCAAACCAACCACACAATTATTGAGCAATTCCTCTTCCGGATTCATGGTTGGTGCCCCAGATGGCTATTAAAGCATAACTGAAGGGTAGACTGAATCACGGCTGGTGACCCGACGGGCAGAACATCCAGGTCTCATAGCTCCATCTCGGCTTGTGCTCCGACAGGGTCTTCAAGAGGAAAGTAGAATGACTGAAGCTGCAGGCAGAACCCTATTTCTGATTTTGAAATCACCCCCTAATGCTTGTGGCGGAAGCTCTTATTGGAATGAGATCTAAGCTTCCCTTTGACGGACGGAGGAGCTAGACTACAGCTCCAAGGATTGATGATCCATTCCTATGACTAGCTCTTGCTGAGGATGATTTTTTACCATACCTGTGATTCACTCTTTTCCTTTCATGACTCACGGCTTGTGCTCCTACGGCTCGAAGAGCTGAACATGAGGGTCTAAATTCCTGATTTACGGCTGGTGCCCCTACTGGAATCAAGGCTGGCACCCCGACATGCTACAAGAGGAGAAAGTGAAAACAAGCAACTTCCAGGCTGCGGAAGGCTATTCCCTAACTGACCTGAATGAGTGCCCCTCGAAATCGCGTAGAAGAGAAACTAATCTAGTTTGACCAGGTGGACAGAGTCTTGCTAGTTTTCGATGCCTAAAACTTTCGCTCGTCCCTTCTAAGGGATAGAATACTTTTCAAAGTAAAAACCAGACGATGACCAGTCTTTACTGCAGGCTAACTAGTCCTCATCTAAGTAATTAAGAAAGGTATTTGAATCACTTCGAATTGGGAGGAAGGAAATGACTTCTTGGAGATTGTGAAGATTTTCAAGGTCAAGCGGAAAGATGTAGTATGAGCAGAGAATTTCCTTCTGTCTGGAGCTTGAAAGCGGTAAGAGCAGTAGGTCCAACAGAGTCTTTCGGGGGAGGCCCGCCCGGAGCTGGCAATGGGCTCTTGCTTTACTTAACTTAATGGGAGGTGCTAGTACAACCTTTTCTTTAAATGGGGATTCCAAGTCGTGTTGTTTTTGTTATATTATAGAAGTCAGCCTTAAAACAAGGAAATCTCGTCTTTCCTCCGTGAAGGAAGTGAGATCTACCTAAACCGGTGGAAGCCAAGTCATCTCAGGCCGGTTTCATTCTTTCATTTCAGTCGGATTAGTTGAAGCTGCTTGGCCGAATAGTTCTAGTAGTGAGGCTACCCCGGTAGTGCCATAAGATGCTGACTTTGTTGCCGGGTATTCAATTCATTCCTCTACGCTTACCATCTCTACTTAGACGTTCCTCCACGTGCTAACTTTTCTGAACAGTTTAGGGTGCCGAAGCTTTAGATTAGATAGGTTACGGGGCTTTCACCATAGCCTTTTCCTTTTGATTGGCCTATATCTTTGAATCTGGTCTTTCGCTATTCCCACAGTCCTCTAGTTTTCCATTTGATTCGGTCCTAACAGCGGTCAAAATCGTAGAGGGTCCAGTTGCTTCTTGCTTTTGCTTGAGTTCTTGTCCCATAAGCTGTCGCTTCAGCTTAAGCTTTTGGTTGAGCCTTACCGATAAGAAAAGGAAGCTATTGAAGCATGTACCTACCCCTTATATAAGTGGGCTGGGGATGGTTTACCGGAAAGAAGTGTGCGACAAAAGCAGAGACTGGCAATCACCTAAGTCTTTGAAGGAGGTTTCAAAGGAAGGCCAGAAAGTTTTTGATTAGAAAATTATACATATGGCATGAGGAAAAATCTTATATAGTAATCTTATATAGTATAGAAGCATTATAGACTCTGCTTTCGTGATAAAGGCAACGAAGTCAAATAGAACTCTTTCGCGTTTTACATAGGGCCAAAAGCGATCCCCCTTTTTCTTACTGTAGACGAATCTAAAAAAGAACTACTTTGCATTTTCCCGGTGATTTTCGTTACTTTGACATTTGAGCTTAGAATCGACAGAAAAATCTTCCAAATTTGCTTACTTTGGCCACTATACGAAATGCAAAAATGTAAAATCTGATTCTCGCTCACTAGGGAAAAGGGGCTGATAAGGTTTTCCCCCTATGTGAGATGCAAAAAGTGCTTTTTGATCTGCCGCTACCGTAAGAAAACGAGCTTAGTAACTTTTTCTGCTATATGAAAGGCAAAAAGTGTGCTTTTTTAGATGAGTCGTAAGGAAGAAAAGTACGGAGGATATTTGTCCAATAGTAACAAAAGGTGCCTCCACAGGCTGACATCCGATCCAACCTAGTCTAGTAGTAAGCAATCTGCCAAAAGCAAGGTTTTGACTCCTCTGACTAATCTCGTAGTAGACAGGCTTCTTCTTTAATAGCGGCACATACAATACGTGTAAGAAGCATGTGATTGACCCCGGTCACTAACTTCAAGCGGCCCCTCGTTAGCGGTCGTCGCTCGAACGAATCAAAGAATTTATGTAGTCGATCCTTTCGTCTTCCAAATCATTCCCGAAGGACGTTCGTGAAGACCCCGAACGATGATCGGCTTTAGGCGAAGAGCGAACGTCTTCTATTAGTAAAGCGTTAGCGGCCGTTATACTAATTACTTCCCTAAGCGGGACTACATGTCTAGATAAAGCCGATAAAGAAAGATAGGTGAAAAGCTTTGCGGTTAATAATAGAATAAGGAATCAAATTCATTAGCGAATCGCTAGTTTCGATCTCGAATTAGGCTGAGTCTTTCACGCCGGAGGGAAGGAAGAAAACTCCCTAAATAGACACGATCTTCCTTTCACATGGTTATGCGGTTCCTTCTCACGATTCTATGTACAAAGGATTCAAGTCAATATGATGATGTGACAGGTTTTGAGACAGGCTCATGATTGCTATTGAGATTTTCTTGTGCTTATTTCGCTTTAGGGCGTTGGTTCACAGGTACAACCTTTGTAACTTCATGGTATACCCATGGGTTGGCGAGTTCCTATTTGGAAGGCTGCAATTTCTTAACCCCTGACTCCGTTCCTTATACTAGTTTAGCACACTCCTTATTGTTACTATGGGGCCCTGAGGCGCAGGGAGATTTGACTCGTTGGTGTCAACGGTTTGTGGACTTTTGTTGCTCTTCATGGTGCTTTCGGACTGAGGAAAAGAATCAAATGAGGGACATTTCTTCTATCTAAGATGTTTCTAATAGATATTTTGTAGTTTCAATCAGAGGACGAGATAGCTCTCTTTCTTCCGCTTCATTCGGCACTTTCTTTCTTTTTTATTAGTTAATGACAATCCCTGCAGTCTATCAACTACAGTCTTATTCTTCACCTTTGTCGTACAACTCATCGACTTAACGTCACCTGAAGTCAAATCCTTTGGTCTCGCACCTACCCCTCCTTTCCTGGTTTTGTCTTGCATGGTCAAGGTCACTCTCATTTGCTTCTGTAGGGTGATAAAAAAGGGTGAAATTCCCTCTTGTCTGAGTCTGAGCAGAGGAGATCGAATTCTGGCAAGGCAAGTTAGGGTTCATGTTTTTCTTCTTTCTATTCCTTCTATCCAGGGTTGTCAAACCCAGCATCCTTCGGCACCTCAATCGATGATAAGCCAGCCGGTTCCATCAAACTTGATTTATCTTGTTCTGCTTCCAACCTGTATTCATTCCCTCCAGAGTCTATCGACTCAGATTATCCTAAACCTTAGTGACGCAGCTAAGTCGAGTTCCTTTCCCAGGTGCCGTTAGGGTACTGTATTATTCTAAACCTTGTTGTTTCGTTCTTTCATAGGGTATATTATATCACCATCATTTAGAAACTCAGATCTTTCAGACCCTTCAGCCTTTTAGGGATTGTAGAACTTCACCCCTGCACTAAATAGGCAAACCCTAAAATCCCTTCCCTTTCAGACGATTGGCTGGCTTTCAACGGCCTACAATTCAATGGGGACTCTTTGACGCATCTGATCCCGCTTCAACGTTAAGGATAAGGCGATCTGCCAACGTGGATGGCAAAATAGAAGAAGAGGTTTCTTTGCCAGGAAAGAATCTATTAACTTCCCTTTACTTGCCGCCCTCGGCTTTCATAAGTGGATGGAACCCCATAGATAGTGGGGAGGGTGGATCAGTAGACTGACTCTTCTCCTTATTATTTTTGATTTTCATAAAGGTTGTTAGAAAACTGAACTGGGCTGGGCCTTACTCTTCTTCTTCTACTAGAGGCTTACGGATTCCGATCCTATTTCTATGGCATCCCTTTGATAGGCCTTAAGCTTCTAGCCGAGCTTAGATACGCGGGTCAAGCCTTCCTTAAAAGGAACTAAAAGCCAGTGTCAACTGGGCTTACTTAAAAGACGAGTGTCTTCCCTGCTCCCTACTCTCCCGAGATTCCCTATTCCCTAGACTGATGCGTTTTTGTTTTAAGTCAATTCTGGAACGGGCAGAGTCCCAACGTCAAAGTCAAGACCTATGCTATACGCGCTTCCTATCTTTGTTCTTCGATTCCCTTTCGTTTTTGACTCCGCTGGAGTAGGTTTAGGCCTTAAGTTAAGGGGAAGCTTTGCGGCTAGAGCAGAGAAAATATCTGCAGAGATGAATTAAAGCAAGACCCGTGCCAGCTTCGTTTATTATTCTCGGATTCTATAGTCGCTAGGCGTTCTAGGCCGAATCTGATGTTATGAAAAGGGCAAGCTCAAGCCTTAACTTAAAGGGAAGCTTCTTACATACTTACATACTTATTGGCTAGGCTTCCTCTTATACTGCTAATAGGCTGACTACTTCGAGTGACTTTTTCTTCTTCGGCTTACCAAAAAGTAACAATAGAAGGAGATAAGACTGAAAGAAAGAAGAAGGGAGTGAGGTAAAGCCTAGCCAAGTCAACCCCAGTCTTATAAATTCCATTAAAAAAACTTCAGCTTACCCTTTCTAAGAAATCTCAACTGTTAGCAAGGGCACTTCCGGACGTCTTTAATTAAGCAAATAGTTCTTATTCTTTCTCACTTATATACTGATGCTATGGTTATTTTCTTTTTTGCAGTATTTCTGTCGTCGAAGGCTTCAGGTGCTATCTATGGCTCTGGATTTCTATGTTCTTTCTTACCCCTTTCTTTTCTTTACTGGGAAATCATCCTTTGGCTATCTGAGGCCTAAAGTCGGGATACGGGTCAGGGGATTTTACCAGCTGGGAATAGAGTGCAGTACTAATAGAGAGAATATAAGTCTAGTTTAATATATTCTTTCACAAGCTAAGCCAGTCTTTCATGCATGAGCTAGTAGCTTCCATCATGCATGGGATAGCTTCAATCGATAGGCCCTTCGGTAGTCTTACTAAGGAAGTGCCCTAGGATACTATGTTGAGTCCTATTTTGAGCTGGTCTAGTGCGTAACTACCATTATCGAAGGAAAAAGAAGTGCGTATTTATGTAATCCTAGATAGAGATAAATTACGATTCGAAAAAATGAGCTTTGACTTCTTCTTCTCTTATGAAAAAAATGATATGAAATCAAAGAGATAAATCTCACCACTAAATGAACCCGCGCTACTAACAATCTAATTATGAACTACTCTCACATCAATAATTAGGGAGTCTGCCGACTTCCCATCTGCAAACTGGCTCTGTCCGTCCTTCGACTTGTAAGTCAAAGCCTTTCTTCCCGAAAGGGGGCCCCTCAATTTCCACTTATATCGGATTTTCCTCTCTACTCAACTCAGGGATACCTGTCATTTTGATTCCGACCGGAATAGAAAGTGGGAAGGATTCAACCCACCCTATGGAGCTATCCCTAAGACTATGATTCTGACGCATATGCCAAGACAGGAAAATAAGCACTAACGTACCCCTCCCCTTTGTAAACTTCAATATAGTTTGCGAATTCATGCAAGTCTAAAGCCAAAGTGTTCATTAAAAACCTTTCTTGACGTTATAACACCCCTTTTTTCCGCTAGCTATTCTTTGGCGATGACGAGATATTCTTCTTTTTGAATAGAAGCCGGTTATTGTCGTTTTTCTTTCTTTTTTATTCCTATTATATCAAATAGTATGTTTATGGTGAGAGTCCGTAGCATATGAGCTAAGGTAAAGCGATTACTTAGGGTTCACGCCATGGGGTCCCGGCATGAATGACTTCCTATCCGATAGTAACTCCTTCGGACCCTATGGTATGATGAGACCCATAGGGGAAGTAAGAAAGGGATTGTATTGCAGTTTTCCCTAAGTTGTTCAACTTTGGCCATGGAGAACCAGAGTCTATCAACTACATCATCTTCAGCATCTCGTCCTTCTGGTTCGAACCCTCCGGCCACCGGAGATACCTCCGCTCCGACCTTTGCGCCTTGGTTGACCGTGACCCGTAAACCTAGGCGCAATCCTGCGACGAAATCAAATCCCGGATTAGACGGACGTAACAAAGGAAAGGCGCCTGATTCTTCGGGCAAGAATAGCTTTGAGATCCTAAACGATCCCCAAAATCTTGAATTGACTTTGGATTTGAGGTCAACTCTTCTCAGGGCCCAAGTACTAAGCAACAGGGTGAGACAAAGCTCCCAGTAAGAAGATTTATGAAATGACTTTCCCAGCGGAGGAATTTGCCTCCTCTTCTCGCCCTAGAGGCAAACACACAGTAAGTAATGAGCATTCGTCGGACCCCCCGGACAAAGCCAAGATTTTGGAAGAAGCCATGCAGTCCTTTCAGAGGATCTATGGCGGCCCCCCCTTCCAAAATAACCATGAAGAGAAGAACAGGGTGGTGCACACCCCAACGAAGACTAGTGGACAGGATGAGAATTCTCGTCACCGTGATCGAAGTCGGAGTCCCCGGCGTGTCGCTGATTCTGGTACGGAACAGGTCAAGGCAATTGCTTCATGCCTTGATCTTGAAGCTGTGGATTAATTCCACTATGATCATCTGCCTCTTCTTCCAAATTGATTTTTGAATGCGGATAGTGTATTGGAATTGCAGAGGCGTGTGTAACGCTGAAGCTAAAAGATTCGAAATCTTTGTTGGTCTGAGAAGCCTGATGTGCTTTGTCTTTCGGAGACTCATAACTCTGAAAATCTTCCCCAACAGCTTATCACTGAGTGGGGCTTTATTAATGGTATTAAAGTTGACGCCGATGGTCGCTCTGGCGGAATTTGGTTGCTATGGAAGGACTCTGTTTCAGCTATACGAATCTTGGAAACCAATTCCCAGTTCATTCACTGCAGCATCCCTCACCTTAACGGAGATTGGTTTCTAACTTGTGCTTATGTCAAGCCTTATGCCGCTTTCAAGCAGGATTTCTGGCAACGAATGCTCAGTTTCTCTCGCACAGTTAACAGTCAATGGGTTTTGATTGGGGATCTCAACGATGTAATGGGTTTGAATGAGAGAGGGCGGAGGCGACCCCCCATCTCTTCGCTGCTGTAGTCAATTTTTGCAGCGAATAAATGCTTGCAGGTTATCTGATGTTGGTGCTTCGGGTCCCTTCTTCACTTGGATCAAAGGCCGGGGTCTCAACAGTTCAAAAAGCCATCTGGATAGAGTGCTTGTTACGGACAGTTGGAAGCTAAGGTTTCAATGAGGCAGTTGTTACGGTATTGACTCGTCATCATTCGGATCACCATCCAATCCGTCTTGATGTACAACCTCCTGTTAGTCAGAATAGAGCTCTTCGTCCTTTCCGCTTTGAAGCGGCGTGGTTGTCTCATCCGGATTTTAATGACTTATTTCACAAGGCTTGGTCTCCTAATAAGTGGAATATTCTACAAGCTATCTCTGATCTAACTGTTGCCGTGAAACACTGGAACTCTAATACGTTTGGAAATATTTTGAAACGTAAATTCTTCTGCGCAGACTGGAGGGTATCCAGCGCACGCTTTGTGCCCATCCATCGCCCTTCCTTTATTCTTTGGAACAGGAGCTTATGGCAAAGTTCAATCAAACCCTTCGGGAAGAGGAGATTTTATGGTTACAGAAATCTCGAGTCAGTTGGTTTCAACAGGTACGGAGTCGCTTACAGCTGACAGCTTATGGGTGACATGAACACTATTTTCATACTGCTGCCCTTTTCAGAAGAGCCCGTAACCGTATTTCTGCGCTCAAGCTCCAGGATGGTAATTGGTGTTCTGATGCTTCTATTCTTAAAGACATGGCTGTGAACTACTTCAAGGAGCTCTTCTCTTTTTCTGGTAGTATTTTGACCGAGCTTCCGGAGGGCAGTAACCATCCCTTGCTTTCTTCCACGGATGGGGCTTTTGTATTCCAGCGACCCTCAAGGAAATGAAAAGTGCAGTTTTTAATATGGGCGGTTTGAAAGCACCCGGGCCGGACGGGATTCAATCTATTTTCTACCAAAAGCAGTGGGAGGTAGTTTCTGAGTCTCTTCTTCATTTGGTTAATTCTGCAATTCTCACGGGCACTTTTCCGGAATCTATCTCTCAGATGCGACCTATAAGTCTTTGTAACGTGGCGTACAAGATTATTACTAAGGTTCTTGTGGATAGGGTTCGGCCCCTTCTCTCTGATTTAATTGGACCTCATCAGAACAGCTTCCTCCCCGGTAGATCCACAACCGACAACATCATTGTTCTTCAAGAGGTAATGCATTCTATGAAGAAGTTGCGAGGTAAGAAAGGAAAGCCAAGCAGCCTTGAAGAATCAGGAGAAGAATGGGTGAGGAAAGTAAGTGCTAACATCATTGACTCTATCTTTCTGGTCTGGTGCAGCACCTTTCCACTGTGATATGAGAAGTGGAAAGTAGGTCTATCGAGCCTATAATCTTAATACCTTTATTACTAGTAGAAGTGCCAGCAGAGAGAGAGCAGTAAGACCAATCCATTGCATAACAGACGAGATATCTTTATCTTTCTTTTCCTAACAGATAGGAAGGAAGTAGTTCCAGGTCAAAAACAAAGGTTAATGCTATTCTATTCCTTTTACTGGAAATAGGTCTACCCACTATGTTGAAGCAGAAGGAGAGAGTTTACGACCATTAATGGTTGGAGGAGAGAGCAGTCCTAGTTATCACGACGACCATTAACTTCCCAAGTTTCTCTTTTTGAATTATGAATTCTATAACAGCCCCTTATGGATATGCAAGAGCATATGACACCACGTATAAGAGAAATTATAGATGCGATGATTTATGGCCCTCGGGGATGCGACTATGGAGGACACCGGTGATCCTCCTCCAATCTCTTCACCGGAATCTGCCATGCGAGCGATTTCGCGGTCGCCAACTTCTGTCCCCCATACTGTTATGGGGGGCATGGCCCATGGGGTTAAGAGAGTACGTATAGACGATTCGCCTCAGAGCACTGAACGGGAGCTGTTGGAGAAGTCCCCGGACGTTGAAATGGAATCTGGTGAGAAGACGCCCAACTCTACTCTACCCCAGCGTCTCAAGATCAACCACGAATCTCATATAGAGCAATGCTTACTGGTAGAGAGGCTGGACGGGGTTCAACGGGCCACTTTGGCTTGTACCCTACGACTGAAGACGACTCGATCCCTGCACATGAAGAATCCGATGATGATGCGGAATTGGGCGACCTTGGCCCTCCGTTCGTCTAACCCGGGCGGCACGTCTTCGTCGACCATGGCGACATGCACTTATTGTCACGGTTTTGGGTAAGAAGGTAGGCTATGCTCTATTATGTGGCCGAGTTCTAAAGATTTGGGGCCTAACCGGAAATTTCCGAGCTGTTCACCTGGGCAATGTATATTAGCTGTTTCAATTCGAAAGCCGCTTCGACTATGATCATGTCCTCACTGATGGCCCTTGGATCATATCTGATCACTACATGGCGATAAGAACGTGGATTCCAAATTTTGACCCTTTCACCGCCACCACGAAATCCATTGCGGCATGGATTCGCATCCCAAAGCTCCTTAGTATTACGAGACTCGTCTACTCACTAGTATTGGAAAGAAACTGGGTAAAATGGTAAAGATTGATCGCTCGACTGAAGATGCAGAGTATGGTACTTTTTCTAGAATGTGTGTCGAACTGGATTTCACAAAACCTCAGATTCCGAAGATCAGAGTTGGGCGCAAGGTTTTCTCCGTTGAATATGAGGGCCTTCCACATGTTACGATTGTGGTCGAGCGGTGCATAAGGATGGAAATTGTCCGGCGAAACCAACTCCAATTCAGGAAGAAATTGTTGACGGCGAACGGTTCACGGTGGCCATTGAACCTGGCCAAAGCACCATGAACATGGATGAAGGTGCACAGGAGAAGTCGGTGGAGCAAGTAGGGGATTTTGGCCCATGGATGAGGGCACAATCCCGCACTTCACGGAAAAAGAATTTCAATAAGAAGGTTAATGTTGATCAAGAGAAGAGTATCCCCACTTCTACGGGATCCGGATCACGTTATGAGATTTTTAAAGATAATGAGGCAGTTGGAGTTTACTTGGAGGAAGGAGAACTTGAGCCTGAGATTTTTCATTTTATAAACCCAGTGGGCCGGGGCCAGGGCAGTACTAGAGGGAGAGGCAAAGTTGGTAGGTTCGTAGTCGGCCCAATGTTCAGGTTCAACGGGGGAGGGACCATCAAGAACCAGCCCAAATGGGCCAAGATAAGCATGTTGAGAGAACTACAACTCAAGTGCATGGGGCTGGGGCCCGCACTAATGGACGTGGAGGTAGAATTTCTGTCTTAAGAGGACGTGATCAAAACAAAGCGACGACGTCGACTAATTTTGTCGCTCATGATCGCGACTTTCCAGCTCTGAACCGGACCTCCACAGTTTCGAGCAAAGTGAGAACACAGCCGCCGGCGATGACTAAAGGAGGTGATGGGCGTCGGACAAATGTGCCTCCTGATATACCCAAGGAGCCTCGTGATCCGAGAATCAAAGCAGTGGTCACGAACGTGAGCAATTTCTCTCTGATGGTGCGAAGTCGCAATTGGGTTTTACTGCGGGTGCAGCAGATATGGAGCTTGACAAGACTGGGCTGGGGTCTAGCCAGCCTTCCTCTTCCCATTAAATGATTTTTTTGACTTGGAATTGCCGCGGCGCAGGACGCCGATTTTTTTGTTGATCAGCTTGCTTGATTTGAAACGCCAGCACAATCCGTTAGTCGTGGCGATTCTTGAACCCAGTATATCGGGTAGAAGGGCGAGAGGAGTAGTTGACAAAATGGGTTTTGCGAATTGTTGTTGGGTCGACCCCAAGATCGGGGGGAGTATGGTTATTATGGGATGGAAATCTGGTGACAATTACAGTGTTGGGGGCTAATTTTCGCGTCATCCATGCAGAGGTTTGTTTACAACGGGGTGTCCCTTTCATGGCTTCTTTTGTTTACGCCCCTCCGACCCCAACTCGGAGAGAATTATTCTTGAAAGCTTTTACTGATCTTGCGGCTATTGTTGATGTTCCGTGGCTTAGGGGATTTGAATGATATTGCGGCTGAAACTGAGAAGTCAGGATCCACTGAAGCGGGTACCGAGCGCTGTGATAAATTTTCGAAATGGATTCGGGACTGCCACTTGATTGACTTGGGGTTTGAGGGCCCGTGCTTCACTTGGTGCAACATGCAATCTGCTCGATACTGTGAAGAACGTCTGGATAGGGCGTTGGCTAATGATGCTTGGAGTTTGGCCTATCCGGATGCGGTGCTTGTTCATTTGCCTCGGCTGGGTTCGGACCATAATCCAATTGCATTACACTTATTTGGTCATGCTGCTCAACTTCCAGTTTCTAGGCCATTTCGTTTTGAACGAATGTGGCTCCAACACCCCACTATCGGTGACGTCGTAAATAATGCTTGGAAGCAGGGCTTGCCAATTCATGATTCAAGTATTGAGGTTGCTCGCAGGCTCACTGAATGGAATAAAAGCACTTTCGGCAATCTTTTTTATCGCAAAAAGAGAGTCATGGCCCGTATTGCGGGAGTGCAACGAACCTTGGCTACTTCTTTTTCAGAGAGATTATGGAATCTTGAACAGGAGCTTCAGGGAGAGTATAATGCTATTTTAGACCAAGAGCAAATTGACTGGCAACAAAAAGAAAGGGAAGATTGGATTCTTAGGGGGGAGCGTAACACTTCCTTTTTCCACCTTTCTACTGTCATTCGACGTCGGAGTAGCCGAATTTTTGGCCTCCAACGTGAGGATGATTCATGGTGTGAGGATCCTTTGGAGTTACAGTGCATGGTGGTAAATTATTTGAAAAGTTTGCTCTCTGATGATGGTGTCACCTTACATCCTCATGTGGGTATTTTACCTACAATCAGTTCTCAAGACCAAGATTAGATCATGCATCCTATTTCTATTGATGAGGTCCGGCATGCTTTATTCGGCATGAAGCCATTAAAATCTCCGGGTAAGGATGGTGACGAAGTATTAAGGTCCTTAGACACTGGCTTTCAGGCGGGGTTTTATCAACGCTTTTGGCATATCACAGGTACCGACCTTCTTCGCCTAGCCAGGGAGGCTCTCGAGACCGGAAAAATTCCTACGCAACTTAATGAGACTATCTTGGTGCTTATTCAAAAAATTTCCAATCCGGTGAAAGTGACCCAATTCAGGCCCATTAGCCTGTGTTCTGTGGCCTATAAGGTGGTGACTAAGATTCTAGTCAACCGAATTCGTCCTCTCTTACAGGATCTTGTTTCGCCGAACCAGAGTGCTTTTATAGCTGGTAGGCAAGCATCTGAGAATATTTTCATTGCCCAAGAGGTCATGCACGTCATGCATCATAAACAGGGGAGCTCGGGTCTGATGGCGGTGAAAATTGACCTTGAGAAGGCCTATGACCGTATTAATTGGAAATTCTTACATGAGACTCTAATTATGATTGATTTGCCTCCGGCTTGGATTGATTTAGTCATGTACTGTGTTTCCTCCTCCTCTATGGCTGTGCTTTGGAATGGGGGTCTTTCGGAGGATTTGACTCCTGGGAGTCAGGGTGACCCGCTCTCTCCGTACTTATTTGTTCTCTGTATGGAGCGTTTAGGGTCGATGATTTCGAACCTTGTTGAGGGTGGTCATTGGCTGCCAGTGAAGGTTGGCCGAGGAGGACTTGGTGTTTCTCATTTCTTTTTTGCAGATGATCTGCTTCTTTTTGGGCAGGCTTCTGTGCATCAAGCCTTAGTCATGAAGAACTGTGTAGAGGATTTTTGTAGCATGTCGGGTCAGAAAATTCGTTTTGCTAAATCGAGCCTTCTAATCTGGGCAAACATAAGTCATCCTCAGGCTAGCGAGATCAGCACGGCTATGGGCATTGAGCTTAGTGATTCTCTGGGCAAATATCTTGGTGTGAATCTTAATGGAGGTCCGGTGAAGGTTGATAGCTATCAGCATCTCATTGATAAGGTTGAAGCTCGGCTTTCGGGATGGCGCTCTAAACACTTATCCTTGGCTGGTCGGGCTGTGTTGATTCGGGCGGTAACTACTTCTATTCCTATTTCTCACATGCAAACTACCAAACTTCCAGTAGCTATTTGTGAGAAATTAGATAGAATTAACCGGAGTTTTTTATGGTTCAGGATGAGACTTTATTGAGAAATTCTGGTGCGTTAGATACTGGATTGAGAAATTCTGGTGCGTTAGATACTGGATTGATCAATTCTGGTGCGTTAGATGCTTTATTTCTTTAGAAATGAAGGGGCAGGATGAGATGAATCGATAGATGATTGGGCGATACCGATGAGAAAAGGGCTTTGCATTTAGTGAATTGGGATCAAATTTGTCGGCCAAAGAGGGATGGGGGTCTTGGTATTCGCAGAACTCGCCAAATGAACGAGGCAATGCTATCCAAAGCTGCTTGGCGGTGAATTTCTTTTCCGAACCTTAGGTTCGTGTTCTCAGGCAGCGCTATGTTGGTGCTGCTGCAGTGGATTTCCGGAAAAAGTATGTGTGTAGTAGTTTGGGGTGGAGGAGCCTCATGTCCACTGCTCATGTTATCGATTCCGGTTTTCGGTGGAAGGTGGGTGATGGTTCTTATTGTTTTGGCGTGATCAGTGGCTTGGCCACATGCTTCTTATTGATCATGTCCTTGAGGACCACCGTGATCATATTGATGTTGATGAGAGAGTTAGTGCTTTTATTGTTAATAACTCTTGGAATCGTGACAGGTTGTTCCATCTCCTCCCTACCGACATCGTTAATCAAATTTTGGCTTATCCCATCTCTCGCAGTGACCATCGTATTGATTCTGTTGTGTGGGGGTTTGAGCATAAGGGTGACTTCTCTGTTTCAGCTGTGTATCATTTTCTCATGGATGATCTTCTTGGTGAGGGAGGCGTTAGTATGCTGGGTTTGGAATATTCAGGGTCTTGCTAAGTGGCAATCATTTATTTGGTTGGCTTGGCAAGACAAACTTGTCACGAACAAGCTCCGTATGAATCGGCATTTGGCTAGTTCGTGTGAATGCTCTGTTTGTTCTTCGCCTATTGAGGATTGTCTTCACATCCTCCGTGACTGTTATAGAGCTCGTTTTGGATTCAAGTGGTTCCTTCATCTGTTATGGCTGCTTTTGTTAACTCGGACATGCACACTTGGCTTCGTTTGATGCGAACTAGATATGCGATTGGTGGGGTGCCTTGGCACATTGATTTTGTCACATCTTGCTGGTTTTTATGGAAATGGAGGTGTTGCTCCATTTTTGATTCGGGTTTTGAATTTCCTCAGGCGGCGCATATTATTGTTGGAAGGGAAGCTCGGCGTATTCATCATGCGTTTAGTGTCTCAGCTGATGATATGCGCCAATACGAGGTTGTTCCGATTTCTTGGTCCGGGCCTCTTGCTTGGGAGCTCGGTGAAGCTTAAGAGGGTGCTCATGATCAATTATCTTCGGAAATTGGTGTCGGCGGTGTGCTTAGAGATGGAGCCGGTAATTGGCTGTCTGGGTTCTATGGTCATCAAGGATCGGGTATGGTATTTTTGGCGGAGCTCCATGCTCTTTGCAGAGGGCTTTGTCTCGCTTGGGACTCTGGGTATCGAGATGTGGTGTGTGAGTCTGATTCTCAAGCCGTTATTCAGCGAATTCATGGCACTATTGTGTCCTCGACCCCAGATGGAATTCTTGTGGATGAAATTCGTCACTTGATGAGACGTCAAGCGTCACTCTGCAGCACACTTACCGTGAAGGTAATCGGCTCGCTGATGCGCTAGCTGCTAAAGGTATGGGTTGTAAGTCGAGTTTTGTTTTTCTTCAGAGCTCCCCTACAGATATGCTGCATATTCTCCATGAAGACAGAACTGGGAGGTTCTTTCCCAGACGGATAGCTATGTAATTTTTGGTTTCTGCTGCTGTTTTCTTTCCCTTGTAACCAAAATAAAAAAGAATAGAGCAAAGCAAGCTACTAAAGAGGTTCGCTAGCACTCACTACTGAGGGGTTGAAGCAATTAGAAGAAAAGGTGTGATTCGTAGGTTCGAATCCTATTTCCATAAGGTTCCAATCCTATGTAAAGTCAAGGGTACGGTATTATTCTAAACCTTGTTATTCTTACTAGGATTTTTAGGAAAACATAGGACAGTCATTCAATTGTCTCTGGCCATATGTACTGAAATAGTTCGGGAGACATGGTCAAAGCTGGGCTGAAAAGAACTTTCAGTGCCTTTACCTTTTGCTTATCCTTCCTTGACGCGCTTCGTGCTACTACGGTTTTCTTATGGGGGTTTCTTTTTCTTTTTTTAGTTTAGTATTAAAGCACGAGAAAGAGCTTCCCTTCCGCAACTGCAAGAACTAGACTTCCTTTTGACTGGCTATCTTCACTAGAGGAGTGGCCTGAGCCCGATACCTTATATGTATAGGAAGGTTGCCCAGGCAGGGGAAAAGGGAATGGAATACGAATAAATAGTGTAAGCCGATTTTCTTACTTTCCTCTATTATGAAATTGACTAGGGAAAGGTTTTTTAACTCCTATGTACAGCTGGCTAGGTCTTATACCATATATATTAAGAAAGAAGCTCCCTATTACATAGCCTAATCTATCACTTTCTGGATATTCCAGAGAGGAGTGCTCCTTTTATCTTAGATTTCCGATACTGGTCTCGGGGGCGCTGCGGTTATTCAAATTCATTTTCCCTCTCAACTGTAACAGGAAGCTCAACCCTAACTCTACCTCACTTCGTTCCTAAGCGATCTTGCTTTCTTATCTTATGAGAGAGGGGTTCCCCACTGACTTCAACCTTAGATTAAAGGAAAGATCTCGAGAAAAACTCTAATCAATCCGCTCCGCGCCTCGTTCGGACCTTTCTTGCTAGAGCTTTCTTTGATACTACCTATAGGGGAATATAGAATACGAATAGGAATAGCTGATGGCATAGAACCCTTTGCTAGTATGGTTTGAATGCTTCTTTGTGTTATTGTATTAAGTATTAGCTCTTATTTCTTGTAAAAACGAATAGCTTCTTTGTTTCGTAATGCTATAACTGACAGTAATACGGGATAGTTTTCCTTGTAACCCGCGTTAACTAACAGGGTCTTAAAGAAGTATTTGTGCTCTATATGGTACCAGTAGATGAGTTTCTTTAGTAGGTGGGGCTTTCCCTTTTCTAAATTTCATTGCCTTCTTATTTGACTCCTGCTTAAATAGTACAAGATTCTGTCAATTTCTAACTCACATGAGAAGTCATATTAATCCAAGTTGGAGGAAGAGAGCTCTAATGGGAAGTTGAAAGAGAATTACTAGGCCAGAAAAGAAAGAAAAGGGAGTCGAGTGAGCTTGAGCTTCCTATGGTGGATCCAGCAGCTCCATTCATCGCTCCTTTAATATGAATGTTATAAGCCTATTCATTCCTATTGGCATTAAGCTCAGTCCTTATTGACCTTCTGCTCTTATCTTAGGAAGAGTAGAGACTGGAAGAAAAGGGGATGGATAAGTAAGTCAAAGTCTAAGGATTAAAGCACTCATCTATCGTTGCGAATGAGTAGCTTGATTATGAAATTGATTTCGAGCTTGCTTTCGCCGGAGAGATGTAGTCAAAATAGAAAAGAGTCATAAAGCGTAACCTCGCGTTGTAAGCTAGCTCTATGCCTCGTTCTAACTTTTAGTAAGTATATCGTCACTCTTCAACCCTTCTCAGTCAAAGTAAGCGCCTTCCGTACCATAGTAGAGGTTTTTGTGTATATATATTTAGGAAAGCAAACCGTTCTTATATCTATTATTCGTTGCAAGGCGACTAAGCAACTTCCCTCCTGAAAGGAAAGGATGATGACGTGATGAAGTAAGCCCTTCTATTACTGATCGATCGCATACTACTGAACTTATTTCCATTCAATGTTGAAAGCCCGACCCGCCGTTGAAGCACAAGGGTATGAAGTCTCCTTAGCTTAGCTAGACGGCACGGAACTACTTTCCAGAGATGGTATGGTCTCTCATCTCTCTCGTCTCAGAATAAAGTCTAAAAGCTTGCACCCAAAAGAAAAGTACAATCATTTACTCTATGATTGGTGCCTGAATCAAAGGAAGAATGGAATTGATTGAGAGATATTGAGATGTTGTCGTAATAAATAGAAAGCAAGACCAGTGCTTTAAAGTCTCTTTCTTAGCAATCTGAGCTAGTAGTTGTTATGGGTTCTCTCCTTCTGTCAGCGGTAAGGTGTCAGTAATAGAAATCCATTGGGAAAGAAGTCCCATTCCGGTTGAAAAAAACCAGTTCAGTTGGGGAAATGATTCGCTTAGCGAGGAATTTTTGGTTGTTATCGACCAGAGATGAACTCGCGAGAACATCTACGTGTGAATTGAACCTGCAAAGGTTTTTGAAAAGATGCAAAAATAGAAAATTGATATGCCGCTACAGTAAGAAATCGGTAAAGTAAGCTTTCGCCTATAGGTCAAACGCCAAAAGATAGGATTGACAGAAAGAGTGATTGAATACCTTACTTAGTCTACTGAGTTGGAATGAAATATCTTATATAGAATCAATCTAAATAGAAATTGAATCCACAAATAGTGGCCTCACTAACTATCGTCAAAATCACCTATGTAGTTTAGTACTATCATATCATTTCTAGTTCAAAGAATATCAACATAGAAGAACAGGTCAAATATCATATCAACTGTGAACAATTTCATTGCCTCTTCGTTCTAGCTCGTACCTATTCCCTTCCAATGAGCTCAGATATAGACCTGACTCAGATCGGAATGGATTGGATTGATGCCCGGGGAAATCAGAGGAGAAGCAAAAAGGAAGTTGGCCCGGAATAGACCTTCTTTATTATTTTGATTCATTCTTCTTTCTAATTTAGAATATTCTATTGTTCCCTAATGGATCCATAAAGTAAGATGGCGAGCACTATTGTGAGACGTGAAAAGACCCGATCCCATCTAGAACTAACTCGATAGGATATAGTTTGCTATGTCAGCAGTCAAATCGTCTCACGCCATATGTACTGAAATAGTTCGGGAGACATGGGAAAAGCCCGAGAGTCAAGATTTGAACAATAAGAAAACTGAACTAAAGGACTGAAAGAGATGGCAACGAAGCGACTCCCATACCAGAGTCTATCAACTTCGCTTCCTTATCAAACTATTCACTCAATCGCTGAGTTGTAAGATTCTGGGTGAGATAAGGCACGAATAAGTAGAAGCTCTGGGGCGGACCCCAAAGAGGCGTAAAAGCAGAATAGTTTCTCTTTTCTTCTGAGCCAGGATCTCTCATTCTCATTATCACGGTCGACTTAGTAAACTCCCTCTCAGCAGCTATCTCCAATTCCTCATGTGGGTTACCCAAACTCTATTTTGTGGATTTCGTTCGTTCTTCTATCTAAGTGATTGTTAGCACTCATCCATGGTCAATCATAGAATTCCTTCTTCGCATACCAGAGTTTAGAAACCCAGTATTATTCTAACCCGCCGTTTGACAACTAAGTATTGAACCTTCAAGCCTTAAAGAGTGAGCAGGGAAAGAAGCCTTTGTGATGTAATTGCAAGGCTTCTACTTTCATCGAGATTGGCTTGGTGTGAATTCTACCCACGGAGCGATAGAAGATCTCAAATCATTAGCTCTGGTTCACCCTCTTTATGAGAATGAAAAAAGAAATTCTTTTTCGAGGGCAAGAATAAGGGCTTTGAAACTAGGTTAAGGACTAGCTGCCTTAGAGTCCTCCTCCTGTGAACTTCTGCGACTTTAACCCGGGAGCCGATATCTGCACCTTGTCCATCCCCGGGAAGACCACTGTACCTTCTTATTCGGCCAATCCCTATCCCGCTGGTCTCGCTCCGACTCTGACTTCGTTGCCGGAGTGAGGTGACACTCTACTGATTACCCTAAGCTCATTGCAAAAGAAACTAGTGGAAATGAAAGTACAAGGGTAGATGCCAAAATGGAAGCTAGATGATATGGTTGCATAGATTCAAGGGTAGACTCCTAGGAAGAAGGGCTAACTCTTTCTTACAAACTGTTTTTCAAGAATCATCATAAATAGAGAACTGGCGCAATACTGATTACTTCATTTTGGTTTTTGTAGGAAGAAGTATTGAATAGTTCAGATTGGTAAATAAGTCTTTTGAAAGTCGGTATTGGAGTTCGCTAGATATATGGAACTTCAAGTAGGAAATGGTTCTGCTCGTCACATCTCAGAGTTCTTTCGTAGTGACCCCCGAGGGATTAGTCGGAATACAAGTGCTGTAATTAGAAACATGAATATGTTGTTACAAGGGCAAGAGACAACATCTACTAAATGACTAGACTCGAGGAATGAACTCAAACAACACTAGCCTTTCACTCGTTCTACCAAATGAGCAACTAACCTCTGACTTTGAAGATCAATCTAGAAACAGACATTACATAAAGAACGATCGTTCTACTCTTTTTCCAAGAACCCGGCCATACGGACCAATCTTAGTGAGTACATGAGTCTGGAATGAGTGAGAAGAACAACCGAGGAGGTACACCAGGTAGGAATCCAAAGAGGAACATAAATGACCTAATTCTTATCCAATCGTTTAGAAACCCTGTATTATTCTAAACCTCTGGAATGATGCTGGAATGATTACACCTATTGGCGCAGTAACAAACTGTTTGTATTGTTGTTTTTCATTAGCAAAACCGGTGGTTATAGTCCCATCGTGTAAATTCCCTCATGGGATCGATCTAATTACAGAGGGTTTATTCTTCACTATTTATTCTTCACTTATGTAATTTCCTAGGTCCCGATTTGAAATGCTAGCTCGAGATGAGAGTTCTATTTGGTTGTAACCTTTACGGATTCGAACCTACGACTCTGGGGCATGAGCCCAGCGAGTTTGACCCCTACTCTATCCCCTGGGATTGGACTGATCATCCGCTACCGATTGCTTTCGAACCCTCAGTCCTCTTACGAAACTATGTTTGAACAGCTTCCCACGCTATCTATTCGGTCATTCCTGCAAATCCACTTAGGGTTCAGGAAAGCCATCGTTGGTGCTAGCTACCTTCGCTAGTCCTGTCGTTATCACCGAAGCGCCGATAGTCCTATAGTCATGAAAGGTCTTAAAATACGCTGGGTTCCGCTCCATTCTGTCGCCCCTTCCAGTCAAAAACAAGAAAATTTCATTAATAAATGAATTGGAGTAGATACGGCCGATACCTTACTTAATAGGGTGCTTTGTTCCAATAGATAGATTCGCACTTTTGAAAGAAGCCACAAGTAGAAGAACACATAGGATTCATTGAAGACCCACAACGGTTGTAACAACAATTGCCGTAAACTAAGGAAACCTAAGTTCTACTCCCCGCCAATGATCCACCCAAAACCCTAGGCAGAGCTACCTTTCTTCCATAGCGCATAGGGAGATGTGAGTGGTGAGTAGCTTGTTCTTCAACTGGCACTTTTGAGTAAGTCCTTTGTAAAGCTTCTCTTTCATCCTTTTTGGTTTGGCTCTTAAAGCTCTTTATGATTCTATTCCTTTGGTCCTACAATAAGCTGCTTTATTGAATTGTTCTATTGGTATCCTCTTTCATTTAGGGAACTGTTCAAGTCAAAATTGTCCAAGCTAATGACGTTTAAGCTGTCTTTTCAAAAAATCTTTCTAGGGCCTTTACCCCTGGGTCCATTTCTCCATTCCATGCTGCCTTACCTGTTCCGCTGAGAGGGCCCACTTGGGAGGTCAAATTAAAAAAGACAAATAAAGTCTCCGAAGGAGTGCCACGACTACCAATACTTAATTGACTTGCGAACTGCTTCCGACCGTCAAACTATTCCATTCAAATAGGTCAATCTAAAGGTAAATAATCTCACTTAGATATATCTTAGATCGAGTCTGTTAAGTGAAGTGGACTCTGTCCAATGAAGAATGAAGTTCGGCTAAGGTAGTAGAGAACCACAGGCGCGGTAGCGGACGGGATACTACTAGAGAGGTTATCAAGGGAGTCAGTTCCATACCTGAAGTCAAGATTAGCTCAACCAAAGTAAGGTGGGATCCTGCTTTCGAGAAGAAGATTGGTCAACTCATTCACTTCGTTGCCTCCGATTAAGGTCTTTGATGATTGTGACCAATATGCACTATCCCGACCCACCTTTTTAACAGGCCACAGCTCTTCCCCTAAACCCAGAACTGAAAAAGTCAATGCCGTATAATATAACCAATCCCAAACGGAGTTGTTGGGCTTCCAGGGAAAAAAGACAATATATTCCCTAGTTTATTAATCGGCCTATTCCATTCGTAAAGCTTTAGTTTACTACAGCTTTTGCTTATCTAAGGGAGTTCAAATGAATCTATCTATCCCTTTCGCGCTCCGGACAGAGCAACTTACTTATTAAGGACTCGTCTCTTTCAATCGTTTTAAACTACTATACGAAAACAAGACTAAACAAGATTCCCATGCTATGCTGTCTGTGACTATCCTATCTTATCGTTTTCTCTGGTGCGTAAAGGGCATTTCCACTTCTTTTCTTTCTCACTTTGATTGAAAAGCATGATGATAGATCCGTCGAATTCACACCCTAAAGGGACTTACTAAAAGGATGACCCTACTCTACCAATAAAGGATACCGCAATGGGCAGGCAAAGAGAAGAAATTAGGCCTTGGAATACTACACATAGGGGCTAGAGGGAATCGAATACTCGACTTAGAAGGGGATAGATAGAAAGATAAATAAGCCTTTAGGGGCTCCCGTAGGGTCTATTCCACCAACATAAATTGAGGAAAGAAAGAGAAATGAGTCCTTGATGGATGAAGAGCTAAGCAAATGGACTGATCTGATGCCAAAGATTGAAAGCAAGTTCTTGGGCCCGAATCGTTGGACCTAATCCTGATTTTTTCTTAGTCGACAATGAGGACTTCGTACCATTTGCATAGATCTTGGGTAAACCAGGTTCAGGTTGCTCAGCTGGTTAGAGCAAAGTACTTCGAATACTTGTGTCATTGGTTCTAATGCGCGTATTCCGAGTTGCTGACCTATCCATTCCGGGGATTGGACTAGTTCATTTCGAAGGTATGCTATCTGCTCGTACTATCTATCCTATCCAGCCTTTACAGAACTACTAGAGCAAGTAGAAGAGAGGGACGAGGCAAGTTATCATACATCATTGGACGAAACCTTTTTCCTCCAAAGAATTCCACTTAGTAAGCTAGCAAGCTAAGAGCAGGCTCAGTATGGATCATATAGCCAGACATCAAAACTTCTATATTTTATCCTAAAGATCTTTTTGGTACTAAGCCTAAAACTCTCCTTCCATTTCAGCGGGAATCTATCTTAGACTTCCTATTTCAAATCCGATCCCGCCGGATCTATCAGTCTCAAAAAGCCCGATTCAAAAGTCTAAAGAGTCAACAACGAGTGTCTTATAGACCAATCCGCTTATAAGTCAAGAGAAAGAAGCCTCTACTAACTCTAATTGAATAGGATCTAAGCTTCTCTGGCCTTCTAAGAAAGATGAAGTACGAAGAATTATTCAATTGGATTTGTTTTATTCCTTCTTTCATCCAGATTGAGTCTATTACATGGGAATACAACCTTTACATGAGAGTGCTCTTTCTTTTATGTCAGAGCAAAATGAGCTTGGGCGTAAAGGGCATTCTCTCTGCTTTTTCAAGGAGCTTTTCTTTTATTAAATGGATCCTGGAATCAGTTATCAATAAGAGTTCCTTTTTTTTCCTATCAAGAAAAGGAATTGTCTGTCAATGTATTCGCACAACTCTCCTGGGGGTTCGCTACATCACAAGAAGAATGAAAGATGCCCAATTCCACTGATTGGTGACTTGGTCCTCACTCTTTCTGCCGAGAGCCTAGTATATGGTGGGATCGAATGGGTGCTTTCAAGCCTCCGGGAAGAGCGTGGGGTGGTAGCTATGAAGAGAACAAGGACTAGAACATGTCAAACCTTACGAGACCTTTTTCTTACGGTAGACTTCATCGACAACTTAGTTCAGACAGATTAGATTACTAGGAAAGACTCTCTCTTTCTTTCCGGCAAGGATAGGTCTATTCTACTAATGGGAGCACTTGAACATCCTATTTCGGCTTTTTCCTTTCCGGCTGTGCTCTACTAGTCAGATATTATCAAAGCATTCCTTCTATATGGGCTTCGCAAGGAAAGTACAATCATAAAGTCTCAATTAATTCGGCTAGCTTTATAAAAGCAGTGACCTAAACTTGAGAAATAGAAATGGGCTTCTCTTTCATCAACCCGGTAAGGGAATGAATTACATGTAACCAAGAGCAAGACGCATTTGACATGGTTCACTTCTGAGCTGAGACAAGTAGAGCTCTTTCCTTTGGCATTCCTGGGCGGAAGTTTGATTCGAAAAGTATGATTTATTCATGTTTTATTTGGTTGGAAAATCACTAATTGCCTTTATTTATGGATAGCCATAGAATAGAGCCATTGAAGGAGACCTGAGGCACGAAGTGGAGACGGACTACTTGTAGGGGCATGGATGAAGTGCAAATCCCTTCTTCTATTCCTAGATCTTGGCTATCCTTTGTGGTCGACCAAGCGGCTATAGCCTGAGGTGCGAGTAGATTGTCTTATTTCGTAATGAATAGATTTTCGTGACAGGTAATGAAAGAGAAGATCAAGGTTGCATTGCTCAATCAAATAGAGCACGATCCAAGTTCAGGCTAATCGGCTCATTTTGGTAGAAGAAGTCCAAATAGAAGAATTTAAGGACTCCTTCTTCTCGCTTCTGCTTTTCCACGAGAAAGTTGACTTAGTCTAGTCGACCAATCCAACAAGTCATTCCATTACTTCCTTACTGTCCTCATCTCGTTTAGCTATCCATCCAAGAGCCAGGATTCACTCCAGCTAGAATTTGGATTCAAGTAGAAGCCTTGCAATTACATCACAAAGGCTTCTTTTCCTGCTCACTCTTCTCGGTCTCGTAGAATGCTTGGCTTTCACTAAACAATTGACAAAAGTCTCTTTGAAAGTGAAATAGATACTGCTGGTCACATAGCCTAGGGGCTACCGCAAGAAGTCAGTTTCACCAGTGACCTTAAGGAATCAAAAATGTTACCCGGAATTCGTAGCAAGGACTTTCCTTTGCCTGCTATTCATTCCTAAATCAGTTTCACCCTTAACTAGCTAACTCGACGGGACGTCAACTGCGGGAATGCCAAATGCAAGACCTGGACCTGGTTCACGCAGTCAAGCAGCAAAAGACACAATTATTGGTAGTTCCTTATGAGAAATTGTCTTTCAGATTCTAGCACTTACTCTGCTGTTATTACATTGGGTTTTCCTTATCAGACAAGTTGGGCTCGTGATTGCTGGTCTTGCCTATTGGGTCTTTCTCAGTGGCTTCTTTCGCGGGCTTAGCAGCTGGGCTACCTTTTTCAGAGGGCTTGATTCTTTGTGAAACTCTTAGACCCTTGATTCTGTTCGGCCTTTGACTGAGGACCGTCATGTCCAACCTTCCATTTTAATGCAGGGAAATGCTTGATTAGAATCCTTCTCCCCAGTATTCACTCTATCCGGATAATCCTCATCTCCTTCCAAATTACTAAGAACACCAAAGGAATTAGAATCTTTGTTGACCACAGACTTTCCTTTTTGCTTTTTTTATTCTATCTTCAATCCTATATCATTTTTTCCTGTTCATTTCCCATCAGGCCTTGTTTCATATAATGGCTTCCGAACGGAAAGAATAGAAGCTGCCTTTTGGTTTGTTGCTATTCTAGGGAACAAAGGGAATAGCAGTAGTAGCTCTGGGTTCTTGCAGCTATTAGAGCTAGAGTAGCTACAGTTGCTTGAGGTGTTGTAGCTAGACCTTCTTATCTTATCCCCGGGCTGGATGAGGAGTTAGTCGCTGACAGAGCTCCAATCCCAATCGTCTAGAAACTAAGTATACTTCTAAACCTCTAGATTAGGTTGCCCTTCCCTTTACAGGGACCGGAGCTGCTTAGTTGCTAATGTAGTTTGTGAATCACTTAACTCAAATATCTATCTTTCTATTCCTATTCCAGTTTGAGAAAGAGTCTTTTCCTTAGAATCAATCCGATAATCGAGATAATCCATGAATCTTTTCCTCTTGTTGTCTTTGTTAATCCAAGAATCCCTAGAATACCCTGCTTATCTGATCTCTGCTGTATGAGCAGTATTCGGAGTTAGTATCTGCTAGAGGAAGAACTCCTTCTTCTGCTAATGGAGGTTCAGAAGGGGGACCGGAGCCTATTTGTAGCTATTGGAGCTAATGCAACTAGGAAGGCTGTCAAAGCGTTTCTTGGAACTTGAGGGATACGATAGAATCTCTTTCCCTCAGGTTCTGGAGATAAATCTTGAGTTTCAACAACCTCATGTACGATCCCTCATTTGTCTAATTCAAGGGGCAGGATGAGATGAATCGATAGATGATTGGGCCTTCTAGGCTTCTAATTCTTGTTGTCACGACTCAACATACTTTAGCAGCCAGAGTTTATCAACTCAGTAAACTTACGTTCCCAGAGTTTAGAAACCCTGTATACTGGACGTAACCTTAGTCGTTCAACAAAGCATACTTTAGTAACCAGTGTTTAGCAACCCAGTAGACTTAACTAAACCGCGTAGTGGGTTTCTTCCTTTTAGTTAGTCCATAGGTTATATTCTATCACCAGGATTCAGAGGAAAACATGTAACACCGCTTCCGCACCAATCGTCTATCGATGAGTCTACAAAGTACCAATCGTCTATCAACTCATCTCATTCTGAACCTATCCCCAGTCAGTGTGAGACAGCGAGGAAGACTCGTAATGCACCGAAGCTACTTGGTCAGCATACTTCGTAACTTAGGTTCTACAATTGAGTATTGAATGTAGGCACAGAGTGGACCAGTTATCTTTATTCTCCAGAAATGGGAATGCCTCCTTTCTATTCCACAATCTACCTTCGTCTACCAAATGAGCATCTGAGACTACTACCTGGCCCGATGAGAAAAGGGTGAAACTCATGCTTGCCTTAACCTAATCTACTTGGATCCCGGATTCAATTCCATTAAGGCATTCCCTTCATGTAAAGGAAGAGTTCAACATCAGTCATCTCTCTGACACTGGCTGTTCTTTCTATTTGTTTCTTGCTTGATTGCTTCTTTCATCAAAGATGGGCGTGAGGAAAAGAAAGCTGAGACGCAAGACAATCCGAAGACAATGAAGTCTTCGACTCTTTTTTGTTCCACTCTTGATCTTATCTACGTTCTTTCAAGATGAGATACGGTCTCCCATTCTATGACTGGCAAGGAGAAAAAACATCGGTAGAGTCAAAGCTAGACCTCTTTTGGAATCTAAGCGATTATCACCCGGTTGAAGGGAAGGAGAGCAACACTCACTGCTAGCTCAAATTGCTAAGCTAAGAGGGATTCTCCTTAGTAACAAGCTGTCAACTAACTCTTCTAGGCAATCCAGCCAGTTATCAAGGTAAGTAGTTTCCGTAAATTCACCTTGTTATAAGGAAATGTAATTGGGCGCACAAAGAGCTTGTTATTGGGGTTTGCTTCCTTTCTTAGCAATGTTATCTCATGAGTATTCCTTGGTCTTAGTTCGTGCTAGCTGTTCATAATCTGACTTTAGTAAGATGATTCTCCGTGAAATTCTTCTAATAAGTAGTAATCTCTTCCTTGGGTTTTAGTTGTAGTTTCTGCCATCCTTTCGAGTATACGCATTATAATGGGGTAATTTCTTTTTTCAGCTAGCTCATAAGCAGGTATATCCTAGTTACTTAAAGGAGTTCGGACAATGCTGCTCTGCTGTTAATCCGATGGAAGCTCTCTTTCTAGCCTCATATTCTACTTATTCTAGACAGTTCTTTCTTTTAGATAATCAATATCTTTCTTACACGTAATATCTTACTATCTATTCTCTTTTGTTAGCAGAGAAATGCCTCAGATAGATAGCAGTGGAGTCTGACAGCAAGAGCACATTGGGACAGGCATACAAGAATCTAATTGAAAGCCCGTAAGACAGCAGGCATAGGAGTAATATCAGTCCAATAGATTAGGGCTAATCATTGCTCTATTGTTCGCATTTCACTAAGAATTGCATACAATCAAATTAGAATGAACTCATTGACTACAGGGGGCTAGCAGTATGCCAAATGTTCTATTATAGCAATTCTTTCTCTGGAGCATGTCGTAAGTAAGGTCAGGGAAGCAGGGCTTTCCTTTTCTAGTTTTTTGTGGTTTATTCCTTGAACTTTCATGATTTGGTCTTACAGTGGGAGAGAAGGCTCATTGTCCACTAAGAGGTTTTAGGTTCTTAACATTGCCTTCCTCGGAAAAGAAATAGAAAAAGATAGCAAAAATGGGTTTCAAGCTAGCTAATTTGAGATTGATTCCTATACATTAATTAAGGGAAAGCTTTATTGCAATGAGTCCTACTTTGACTCTGAACGAATGAACTTAGTTAGCACCGTCACCCTTTCACTTACGCTCACCAAAAGGATGTATACTCCACTTCGTTACCTCCTCTATCGTACCTCGCTCCTATAGATAGATGGGCGCTTGCGAGACCGGAAACTGGGAACAGACCCTTTCTCAAAATAGTCATCTGAGGAGGACTAGGGGGCAATGGATCTGATCACTATGGGTGTGAACTCTTTGCTTTAAGCTTTCCATATCTTCGTCAATAAGAAAGAGAAAAAGAAAGGGAATTGTCTCATGGCAGGGAAGGAAGACAGATTCTACTCTATACTACTAGATTTGGATACGTCAGTTAGACTCTCTCGCTTCCGCGAAACCTTCCAACACATCCTCTTTTCAAATGAATATCTAGCTTGAGCCCCCCCGAATGAGCCGAGACACCAAAATCGAAATAGGCCCTAGGTCACTTGACCGCGGCTCTAAGACAAGCTCGAGAATCACAGAAATACAGAACAAGTGAAACTCTACAGAATAAGAAGGAGATAGAGCTCAGACAAGATATCCCAAAGAAAGTATCCTCTCCAGTTCCCTCAAAGTCATGCGAAAGTCTCTCTCTTCCTAACGAAGATAGCTCAATGAAAGGCGACGAAGAATGAGTCGGGGCTTACCAAGATTGATTACCAAAACTGAGAAAGGAACCCATTTTTCTTAGCCCGGCCGTAAGAGGTCCGCTTTAGGTCTCGGCTGTTAATAGAGGTACGGAGTTGCTTACAGCTGGCAGCTTATGGGACTGCGGGCTGGAACTGCAGTGTAATATCTCTTCATATCCTATTCTTATACTAGATATCCCTTTCTTTTCCGAGAATAGATAGTATCCCTTTATGAGTTGCTGAGTTCCATAGAGTTAGCCGAAGTAACGAAGTGACAAGGACTAACTACTAAGATTTCATAGTCCCCTTTAAGGTCTCTTCCTTAGCACGACTTTCTTTAGCATGAATTCCTTTCTTTCTTATAGATCAATCTTGATATTGAGAAGAATATCTATGTGAAATGCCATCGAAAGGTTTCCAGTTTTTGGAGGGACTGTTGCGAATGTCCCAGTAGTTTACGTCAATTTTCCTTCTTATTTGGTTTATAGCTTTTAGGGATCCGTATTAGGAATAAGCAGTTTTGAAATGAAAGCTAGGGTTTTCTGACTTCCCGTAGTCCCGTAGTTCTGAGAAAATGACTTTCTCTATCTAAGTGAATTCGCTGGGTTTCCCGGTTAGGCAATGGTTGTTCGATTACTTGAGTTGAAGTTGCTACTTTTCTAAGCATCTGTGAGGAATGCCCAATTACATTGCCTTGTAATTGGTATAGCTAGCTAATAAAAAAGAGGTAAAGAATACCCAACCTACTCTCTTCCATCGGGGACCTTTATCCGAGGAAGTAAGTAGGATCCTTGCTTTCTGTAAGTAGAAAATTCACACGATATGCCTTTTAAGTTAAGCATGACATTGAAAAGCGCCATATCACCTTACGAACCTGGATGCCATAGCTCGTCTATTACCCTTGCTTGTGGGCATTTGTCCTATCGGAGGTGTGCGTCTATCGATAGCCACTTCTCTCGTGTGATTGAGAGTGAGTGCTACAAGCAAATCCCAAGTTTGTCTATGAAGAGACTAAGTCCTGACATTTCACCATTTATTTAACGAAAACTTAAAGGAAGCTATGAAAGACTCTGGTATGCATGTACCACAGAAAAGTATACCCGTCTTTACCACTCTCACTTCCCACGAAAAGGATTCTCACCTTTTCGAGACTTGACTGCCTTTTCCCCCAACCTGACGTTATCGCTTAAACACTGATTGATAAGGCATTATTCCTATACAAAAACAAAAGCTAGCCCTAGATTTTGGGATTCCTTTTCTCAGATTATTGATTGACTCTTTCCAATAAAATAAAGAATAGAATCAAGAGTGAGTATTTCAAAATCGAAGTCATTGACCTATCTTAGCTTTGCTTGCAAAAGCCTTGGTATCCTTTCTAGGGCTACTTCGTTGAGACTGACTGAAAGTGGAAAAGTCAAAAAAGGGGCTTGGCTTTATGTACACGAGAAGATCACATCAAGAACAGTACTTAGTGGATTAGCCAATCTTATAGCTAGACTTTCGAGACCGTCGAGAGCTTCTACTTGAATACTGGATCACCACCCCATCTCGTACCTAGCTACTCTGGATTACAGAAGCTGCACCCTGTATCTGACACTTACACAGCTGCTGAGCAAGCGACCTACACTTTAGAACTATTAGAGGATATTCTATTGACCCGGATGGGGATAGGTCCTAAGTTTCAATCTCCATCGACTATAACACATATACCAACAGGTGAAGCAGGTCAGGTACTAGATCTATCGGGTTACGGGAAGCCACTTATTTGCTTTTCTTTCAGACTAGGGAACCGCTTCCAGTAGCTGCACCTGACACCGTCGGGTTTCCCTTCATTCATAGGAGATAACCATTAATAAGAAAGGTGTGGGTTGATGAATTCTTAGCAGTCCCAGGAATCGAGCTAAGGCGCTACTAAGTCATGGTTCTAGAATGAGAATGCAAGTTGAATGGGACAATCAACGATATGAGATTGCGTGGATATAAAAACTATCTAGACCTTTCATGAATGGAATAAGCACACAATAAGATCGCAAAGTCTCTTTGTCTGCCCGGGTGAATGGAATAAAAGAAGAAGGGTTTACTCTATCTACCTTCTCCATCTTGGTGCATTTCAAAAAGGAAGCTATATATATAATAATATTCGGATAAATAGAGTCAAAAGTAAGATCGAAAGGCTTTTCCAGTAAAGGTTCAAAGGCCCATCCATGGTTAACACATATGCCATGCCTTTTGCTCCCTATCCTTGTCAACAATAGAAGAGTGTCTGTCCAAAGGCAACGAAGTTGAAGCTGAGTCTACAAAGGGGAGTGTAATGCAGGTATCAAATAGACTCTGGAATCTCCGTGAGTCAGCCACTAGTGAAAAGTCAATCCCTTGGCCCTTCTTGCCGGACTGGGGAGTAATCTATGGAAAGAATAGATCTCCTTTTCTTTTTAGTATATGAGTCCCCATCTTGCCTGCTTCAATACCTTTAGCCAGCCTGTTTCAACTCCTTTCAGTGACTTAGTAAGATCTTACCATATAAATGAGTCTTTTCTAATAGCATTTACCTCAACCGGAATAGAATCATTAGTAGGTGTTAGGCAAAGTCAATCTTTCTTTCCGCGAGGGATAATCCGTAAGGTCTTGGTCTTACTTAATAAGTATGGTTAGTTTCGTTGATTGCGGATTCCCTTTCTTATCGCTACTACCTGTTTGTTATTCCCCAAAAAGCAGAAAAGGATAAGCGCTGAACCTTTGGAAGAAATTGATTCTATATAATATATTGAGTTAGTAATTCGAATAAGACGAGATGGCACACCGCTTCCAATCATCTATGAATTTTCTGCTTTTCCTTCTCTGAGCGGTTTCCTGAGGTGGTACATGTCCCACCTCTCCCTAAGTTGAATAACTTAGTACATTCTTCACCATCATCTAACGATAAATCTCATTCTAATCCATCATTTCTCAACCCAGTACCTTAGGCACCTTCTATCTAAGCTTTCGAAGTCTTTCTTCCCTCATCCTGTTAAGCTAAGCACGTAGATTAATTCAACGAATATCTCCTCTCTGCATGATCCCCACGGAGCGGTTTAGCATAAAGCTACGTCTCAAGAATATCCGATTGGGCAAGAGAATAGAAGCTAAGATAGCCGATTGAACGAGAACTTCCTGAATGAGGGAACGAAGTTGGAACTTTTTAGCTAGTTGTTTGACTCTCTTTCAGACCCTCCTCCCTCTTTCTATTCTTTTCTATGAGCTGCTGTAGTAATAGGACCTAAGAGACCTAATTCTTATCCCAGAGTGAAGTGACGCAGCCCAGTAAACAACACTAAACCTTCCTTTCTCAACCCAGCACCTTAGACGACTCACAACTAAGCCGACTTAACGTCACCAGGTGCCGCTAAGGGAAAAATATCCTAACTAATCCTGGTGCCGCTAGGGTACAGCCAACTACTAAACCTTCATCTTACGATCCAGCCTCTCAGTCAACCTTTCTTCTATTCTGGCAACAAAGCCTCATCCTGAACCATAGGAATCTCCGAAACCATTTGTTGATTTCATCAATATTCCAGACGGGAGCCGAGTGGACTGCATAGGTGAACTATTGGGGGGCCTTACAAGGGCTAATTTCCATTACTTTGACCGCCTAACGAGTGTGCTAGCACTATCAGTAGTAAAGATGAATAAGTCAGGCTAACGACTCTTTACCCTCGATTCTTAGCATCTCAAAGAGAGGATCCTCTGGCAAAGAGTTCCACATCAGAAAGTCTATCTCTGGAAAGCAATGCTATCTTGCTAAAGCCCTTCCTTGCCTTATGCCATTTACCTGAACAAGCAAAGGAAGACTTCAAAGAAGTCAGCTACGTCCTATTCTCCTTTGATAGGTGTCTGCTACTGCAGCAGCTAGAGATAATGGCCTAAAAGCAGTACGTACGGATTCGGACATGGGAGCATTAGGAAGATTCTTTCTAGCTTATGTGATTCACCTTTGAATCATGTGAGTCACTCCTTAAATCAAAGTAGTTGGCTTATTTCCTTCTTATCTTAGCTTAGAGGACAGGTAGTTCACTAATTGCTCTTCTTAGAGAGAAGGATATGCTTGAACAACCTATTCTCAAACGACTTCTTCTAGGAGCCTATTCGTTCAAAGAGCTGGCAATGACTTTCTTCCCACCCGGAAATCGTAGTAAGCCGGGAGAAAGACATTCATATATTCCCCAGGAACGGGATAAAGGGAAAGAGAGAGCCGGGAACGCAATCAAAAGAATTTCCCTCGAGCGGGAATCTTCTTCTTTAGAATACGTACGAGACTACCAAAGCAAATTCCACTTCTTTCCCCGGAGCATCTCTTTCCTGGTCCTTTCGAACCAGTCTTTCTAAACCTGGAAAAAGACTTTGGCTACGATTCGATCTCGAAAGCCCATACTGCATAAAAGGCGACTGACTCTTCCACTGCTACATTAACCATCCGCTCCTTTTTCGATTCTTCTTCTATATAAGTGAATAGATCTTTGTGATTCAATCGATTCGATTCTCGTTCTCACCCTCGAGAAAGGAGCTTTTGCAAAAGAAGCCGAAACCAGTGGAGGAGCATACTGAAGATGGTGAACGATTTACTGTGCTCATCGAACCAGGTCAGACCTCCATTGCGATGGAGGAGGTTGCACGGGGAAAAGCTCGTTACCAGATCGTGATAAAGGGAGCTCAAGCTCAAACTATGATTCCCAAGATCGAGACGGATATGAAGTGGATGTAGTTGTTATTTACGGATGATCTCGGTTATACAAATATTCTTGGTGTTGGATATAATATAGAGGAGAGACATGGGAATTGGTGTAGCTGCGGACCTATTCGTTGACAAAGCAAAGGAAGCGTTGACCTAAGGCACGAAGCGGTTACACTCAGACTTAATACTGGCTATTGGATGGCGATGGGGAAAATAGGCGAAGGACTCCACTGCCGAGAGTTACGATTGGCTTAGTAAGGGAGTAGTTTCGTTGTTTTGTTAGACTCTGAGGGAAAAGGTCTTAACGAGCCTGGCTATGCCCCATAAGCCAAGTTTAGACCTGAGTCGTAATAGGATCTCTCCCGTCGATTAACATCTCACTTTATGCCAAACCTGAGCTTCATCTATCAACTCAGTATACTTTCCGTCACCAGTGCCGACCCAACGTCTATCGACTACGCTCATTTCCTCTGATTTAAACGAACAAATATCTATATGAAATCACTTAGATAGAAGTGTTTCTTAGTGCCTAAAAGTCTCTCTCAGTCAGAGCCTGAACCTTAGGCGCTGCTGGATGCTTCTGATCAATAGGAATAGGAGGCTATATATTAAAAAAGCGTATCATGGCAATCTATTTGAGTCGATCATTTCCAAGATCTAATTCCAGTTTTTTCTTAACTAGAGGAAGTCCTTTCAAATCTGAAATGAAAAGAGGGGGGGGCGACGACCCTTCAACTTGATGAGAGAGTTAAGATCGATCTTCTTTCAAATGTGTCTAAAGGTGCCATCCTTCCTCTTCCCTTTACTTGTTGCATTGATCTGACTTCTGCCAGCTAATTAGTACAGTTGTAAAAGAGAGGTACGGAGTCGCTTACAGTGACAGCTTATGGAGGTACTTTACTTTATTTAGGACGAAGAAGACATATTTGACACTAGCATGCTTTACCCTACTTCTCTGAAGGTTGCTAGATGAGAATATCCTTACTGTAAGAAGTGAGGTAATAAAATGCCGGCTTGAACTAAAAGAGTCCTTTTACCTTTACCTATATGGCCTGGCTTTCGCTTTCCTTCATGAACGGAGTCACTCGTAAGAATCAGTTTCGATATAGAGGGGTCACGAATAGAATCAAAAAGGGCTGACATCGCTCCTCACACATCAACGACCGGAGAAACTGCAATTGCACAACCAACAAAAAGCTACTTTGATAATTCCCTTCAGTAGACGAATCTAAAAAAGCACTTTTTGCATCTCTAGTATGCGAAACCAAGCAAAATTGTTTGATTTCAGACCCAACTCCAAAGAGCAAAGCCACTTGCTACCGAAATTGCCGGGAAAATGCTCACTTGTCCGATTTTTCTGTCGATCCTTAAGGTTTAGAATAATACAATAATACTGAGTAATGATTCCTGTAAGAGTAGGTCTATACGAGCCTTTACCTGTTGCTTGAGCGTCAGTCTGGGTTTGGAGTGACTCTTTCCTATGTCAGCTTCAATAAGGTGGTATACCTAGAATCTTTCTCTCTGGTTATAGGTATGGGGTGTAACTTTCTTCCTCAATATTAGTAGTCATGTGATCGGTAGGCTCATTCCCCTGTCAATGAGGGCAGTTTAGCTCTCAAAGTTGCTATTCCATACTGGAGGGTCGGTCCCAAGAAAGAGAAATTCTCAAAGAAAATCCATCAATCACTCAATTCTTTTTGTAATCGTCTTATTGTAGCCAAGTAAAGCGGTACTTCCTCGAAAGTATGCCCTGGGTTGGGTTATTCCAAACCGAGCTCACATCTCATTCTTGGTCCCTCTTTCGTAGTGGTTTTTGTATAGTGTTAAAGCGCCTGCACGAGACTTTGACGCTTCCTGTGATGTGACTTTCGATTGACGTATATAGGCGTGTTGACAAAGGAAGGGATCTAACCCGGACACATTGCTAGAAGGACACATTGTCGCTATTACCATTACTGAGCCAGGCCCTCTGAAAGCAAGAATTTGAACTCGAGCTGAAACCATGCCCCGACAATAGGAATCACATCTTAGTCAACCCCTAGGCTCACTGAACTCGAGCTAACAGCAACAAAGTCTCGCCCTCTAAGATTACCTCTTCTTCGTGTTCCATAATGCTCTACTTTACTTTACCTGTACTAGCGAACCTACCCCTCATTACCAACGGGACTTTCTTCCTCTCCTATGATGACCTAAGATTGCTCTTTTTTTATACTTGACTAAGCCTCTCACGCTCTGGCTATGATCCTTTCGAGACCTGAGATTAGAATTTTGTCTTTCAAAGAAGCAAGAAAGGAGAACGGAAGGAAGACTCATGCTAGATAGCATGTAATGGTTTAGGCAAAGCCCATCTCAGTCATCATCTTTCTCTTACGTACCGTGGCACAAGATTTCTTTCATGGTATTAGAATGAGATTACTTAGATATATGCACCTCCCCTTGCCTTATGCAAAAGTCCACCATGGCCTAAGTCCTTGCGGGATACCTTCTTTCTTTTAGCTCCCGCCGTCCTCTTAGCTTGAGTAGGGAGGAAGCCTTAGAGACTGATTTACCAGTGAAGTGAGTGCGAAAGAGGCCTTAGACTAGACTCGACCGGTAAGCAGACCTGGATGTTGAACCATGACCAAGGGGTAGGCCTGGAGTGACTTTTCTCTAAGTCGAGAGATATTGTTGATGCCAAAGATAGTGGTTCTAGGCTCCTTTGTTATTATTGGAAAAGAGGATCTCTTCCTATGATGCCTTTGAATTGATAGCTCTGGATGCTGCAAAAGATCCATTCAATTCTTAGTTCTTTGCTCTTTGGTATTTGAAAGTCGCTCCTATTCCTTAGCCTTCGGTGAAAGGCAGTCTAGTGCAAGTAAGTGCCAGGTAGTTAAAGGTAGGTATCTCAAGTTCAAGGTCTAGAAAGGTAGTATAATGGAATGATGCCAAAAGTCAGCCAGACAGCCTCTTTTGGTAGAACGAGTAGACTGTCAGGAAGGAGTCCCTCTAGTATGATGACACCGATTGCCACTGTAAGAAACGGATTCTGGGGCCTCATTCAATCGATTAACATCTCATTTTTTTCGTCACCTCACTCATCCTGCTGTGAAGTAAGTTCAATGAATATCCTTTGTTGTTTGACTTTCTTTCCCTCTTGATCTTCCCTTCAGTCGTACAATCGAATCGTAACCTATCTGATTCGACCCTACATCGGGGTTGGTCAATAGGGGCAAGGATAGGAGACTGACCCATCCATATACGTGCGAGGTTTGGAACCCTACCATCTATTCTATATGCATCTCAATTCATTCAATCCCGTACCCTATTGTTATCCTAGTCCTGTA